>PVJX010003131.1:0-90869 GCA_004027295.1 Dolichotis patagonum
CATTTCTTTTTTCTATGCTTGGGAAATTTTCCTTAATAATTTCTGTGAATAGCCTTTGTAATTCCTCTGGTTTGATTCCTGCTTCTTCATTCACATGCTTTATTCTTAAGTTATAGATCCTCTTGTCATCTTCCAGTCTTTGTATCTTTACTGCCTGCTCCCTTGTTATTTTTAAGAGATCTTCCCTTTCATGACCCCCCATTGGCAAGCCTGTGTTCAATTTTTGATAGTCTATCTTTGGTTTCTTTCAAGCAGTTTTGCCAGCTTTTTATGGAGTCTTTAGTTTCCTGATAATCTCTTTGAATTTGCTTCATGAATTCTAGATTTCTTCTGAATTCTTCATTAAATTTTTCTCTCCATTTTTGTTCCTCCATTCTTCTGTCTGTGTCTTCTTGAGAGGTGCCCAGCCCTTCTTTTATTAATCTACTTATCTCTTGTTTAATTTGAATTAATATTTCAGTTTTGGTTCCGCTTACAAGGTCCTGAAGATATCTCTCTATGTCCGCTAACACTTGTTTGATGTTGCATTTTTGCTGCCCTCAATCTCTTTTGTATTTACCTCTTCTGGATCAATGTTCTCAGGGTTGGGGGCTGGGAGTTGTTTCTTATTTCTCCCTTTCCTCATGTTTTTGGTTCCTTCCATACAAGTGTACAGTGTAATGCCCAGACCCTTTTCTTGTTGGTTAAGGCTCCTCTTGAGGGCGCAGGCTAGGAGTTTTGGCCCTCTTCAATAGGTTATCAGAGATTACAGTTCACCCATGGGCAGTGTGCACTAGCTCCTCCCTTCCGGGCCAGTCAACCTTTGCAGGCCTTCACTGCATCAGTGTGCACTGATCTCAGGGAAGTAATATTGTAGTTACTCACTGGGTCCCCGCCAGGGGTGTGGCCTAGTCCAAGCAGATTCCACCAATCAGCTCGGCGAGGGGAATGACCAGCTGAAGCCACTTCCTTATGGAGTTAGGGCTGTCCTGCCCAAATCCAACATGTCATCCAGTCGGTTTCCCCTTTCCCGTGGGAGGGTCTTATTCCCATCACTCACCGAGTGTTGATGCCAGTCCCCACGAACTGCAGGGCTCCCTGAACTCTCACTTCAGCGTGACTGCGGCGGGAATTCACGGTGCCTCTGGGTGGGTCGAGTGCAGGGCCGGTCCAGGCAAGCTGCACGCAGGGCTGTTCAGCTCTGCGCTCCAGCGGCTCAAGCCAGTTGCTTCGGTATGGATCACTTGTTCAGGTCGGGCAGGAATTCAGGCGGCTCGAGGAGGGCGCTGTGCTCGCTGATCTTAGCTTCTCTAATGGTAGTCCCAGGACCTCATATTCGAGCAGTTTTTTGCACTTTAGTTTTTTCCTGGGTTGTGAGAGTCTATCTCTATCTGTTTGGGTCTCTCCAGGGTGTTTTATTCTGGCATTTGAGCTGTCTCTCTCAGAGAGGGTCTCTGTCCTGCTACCTACCAGTCCGCCATCTTGTCTTCAGTCCCCAAGTTGGTTCTTTGAAAGAATAAACAAAATTGATAAACTCTTAGCTGACTGAGCATCGAATCTGCGACAGAAAATCCACAGGTCACTTGCTTTAGATAACTATTCGGGAAACAATTGCCTCAGGAGGCATCGTGGAGGATGAACAAAGGCTCAGAGCACTGCACCCCTGATCTCAGACAGTCTCTCCATCCAATGATCTCAGTGGAAGATCTCCAAATGATACAGGGGAATGAAACTCTTGACCTGCTATATGTCCAGTACGAGTTTGAGTTCTCTAAAATTGAAGAATGAATTTTAGGAACAATGGAGGGAACCAGCAGAATGTACTGATTGAGAGAAAGAAAGCTTCTGTCTGATATCTTTAGACATTTTAATTTATTTCTTTCATGTGCTAGTTATTAAAAAAAAACTGAGAAGACTACAGTTAGAATTGAGTGAACATAAGCTTACTAGTATCTTGCCATAGTCCTGATTGTTCAGCAGCTATTTTTGAATTGCTACTGATCCAGAAATTTTTAAACATATCTGATAAAGCTTTCCCAGGTAGAGCTTAAGGTGTTATGAATCATTGCTTATAAAAATACAGTTGAGATCCTGGACAGAATGATAGAAATTATTCTAATTAACTATCATCCAGAAACATTCTTAAGACTTATTCTTTATGCAACCTTATTTTCTTATAGTGCCTGGATATCAGCAATACTGACCTCACTTACATTGAAAATTACTATTCCGTATTCTTTAATGGTGGTAGCTGGAAAGATGAGCCAAGATCCAGACACCAAAATTGTTCAATTGTCATAGTACTTTTTTTTTTAAGTTTCTATTAATACTTCTTCTTCTCAACTTGAAGCCATTATTCCCATAAGAGTAGTGCAAGTTTATCTCATGTTATTTCTAATTATGCCCCAGTCTGTTCTTGCTACCTTCAAATTAATCTTTCTAAAATACTGTTTAGGTAATTTCTGTTCTTAGGTATTTCCATTGGCCTTTGGAGTCTGGCCTCAACTTTTCCCACCTTTCTTCCCATTGTTATTCAAACCATCCTGTTTATTAGCTAAGTTAATCATCACTAAACCAACAACTGTTCTGCTATTCTTTTGACCCTTGACACTTGTGCTGTTGTTACTTCTGCTGTCCTTTCTCCTTTCCTTCTTTCTAATATGTACATATTTTTAAGACCTACTTAAATTTGAACCCCTCTGTGAAACTACCCAGTTGCCACATTGATGGTAGCTTTGCTTTTTTCTGAAAACTTGAAGCATTTTTTGTTTAAGCAGTTAATTTTGATAACTGGCCCTGGCACATAATGTCTGTTGGAAACAAGAGCATCTTAGAGTGTCTCAGCAGATCATATACTTCAGATTCAGATCAGGTTCTAGTTCTTGCTTACTTAGTCACCTCTTCCTAAGATGGTTTTCTGTTTCCAGTGAACAATTTTGAGAAATATGGACTCTTAATTTATTTTGCTATGAATCTGTTTGGGTGGTAGTACTTACCCTTTGTTCATGCGGTGAGTTAATTGTGGAAATTATGTCACTGAATTAGTGTTGTAATGCTTATAGAGATTTTTCTTTTTTCTTTAACTCAGATGAGTCAAAATGGACTTGAAGTTAGCATTTTCTGCCTTTACCATGATACTACATTTTCTAGGAATAAAATGTTAATGTTTTTGAGTAGCAATTTATATAAAGATGTGTTTTATTTATGTGTATACATACATGAAGTATGATCAAATATATGCCAAATGTTTACAAATGTTGAAAATTGATTATAGTGAAAGACATATTGCCTTGAATCCCCTCAGATTACTCCTTGCTTCAAAAACATTTACCCATTCTGCTAGCCTGTCTGCTTGCTTGCTCTTTCTTTCTCTCCCTCCCCCTGCAACATGTTCACCACCAGTGCAATAGGAGTTGGATGGTACACACATGTAATCCCAGTTACCCAGGAAGCTGAGACAAGAGAATCTCAAGTCTGAGTCCTGCCTGGGTAACTAAGTGAGACCCTGTCTCAAAATAAAACAAGCTAGGAGGATGTAGCTCAGTGGTAGTGTGCTTGCTTAGCATGCAGGAAGCCCAGGGATCAGTCCCCAGTGCCACAAAACATAAAAAGAACCTGTAAGGGAATATTTTAATAATTGCTATACCCTTCTATCAAACATCTAGGAAAAAAACTTTAATGAGGCATATGTTTATCACATGCACAAAAGTAAGTGATTATATTTTTGACTGATGGGAGTATTGTGTATTTTAAACAGTAATTTTGCCATAAACTACCACTTCAGCCACTGTTTCAGACAATTTAGTTAGAATGTAAGTTCCTTAAAGGGCAATGATCAAGGGTAAGGATCTTATACTTTTTGTGTCTTAAACATCTAGCCTAATATTTTATGTCACAGTGGCTCAATAGTAAACTAAGATAATAAAAATGCCTGTTTTTCTGACTTTTGGGGGAATTTTGTTTGTTTTGTGGTAGAGTGGCTTTTAAAATTTAATTTGTTTTCTCTTTACAGCCCCATTGACAAACCTTCAGATCCTCTCAGTATAGGGAATGGTGATAATTCCCAGCAGGTAAGATTAGAATAAAATATCACTGTATTGGAGGTATCCTGAAAACAAGGTATTTTATGCAAGTGAACTTTCTAAATAGTGAGAGTACTTTAAATATTAACACAATTTAAAACATCTCTGACAGATGGGTTTGTTAAATTATTTTTAGGCTTTTTTTCCTGTACATATACATAGACTATAGTTTAATCTTTTCTTGATTGCTCAGAATTATCATCAGGGCCATGTATTATTGTACTATATGGAAGCACATCAATATCTTATAGTTTGCTATGGTTACTGGTCTTGTGACTACCCAGATGGTCCCAAGCCTGTGGGCCTTATGTATTCTTGCTTTTCATAGTTATTTTCCCTCAGTGCATTCTCCCTGTCTTTTACTGTCAGCTGCAGTTTTCATACAGTATACTCATTCCAAATAGTGCTCCTTCTTTCTTCTCTGCAGTGAACTATTTGAACTTGTATCTCGTGTGAAACTGACTAAGGAAAGGACTGGGCAGGCATGCATTGTGTCATCTTAATGCTTAGACAACCTTTTTTCCAGCCAGTTTTCACTAGTTGAGTTTCCAGCATCATCTTATATTGGTAAAATAATTTTAGTCTTCCGTAAAGAATAGCCAGTTTCTCATAAATAGCCAAGATGGATAAAAAGAAATCTAAAATACAGTATATTTTCTTTAGTTTTTAAGTAAAAGTGTATATTGCTCCTTAAATCAGCATAATGAATTCAATGTTCTGATACCTGTCATAATGTTTTGCTCATACCACATTTTGATACCCATCATCCATTTAGAAAAAATACACAAACTCTTCAACAGAAATTTTGCATCATTCTTTTTTCTTCTTAAACTCATTTTTCTGTTGCCGGTACAGAGTTTGATCTTGATGTGAGATAGCTTTTGTTGGAAAAGCATACTCTCAAGTAAGAATGGGTATTTACGTGTTCTTGATTTAAATGCCAGTTTTTCCTCTGAGTTTTTATTAAGTTGATCAAAGAAATATATAAGTGGACTTTGATAAAAAATAATCATTAAACATAAATACTGTAGCTGTGAGATGAATTAGGCCACTTGAAAATTAGTTTTCACATGTCCTTAGATGAATGTCACTTATGAGGGAAGTTTTAGTAACAAAGCTTCTCATGTTTTTCATTTTTCTAAGAGGCAAGTGCCAAGAAATTTTGTTTCTGTAAATAAGTAGATGGAAAGAGGAAAACTATTCTGTCACTATCCCTCAAATCTTTGAAGTCCTTCTAAATTAGATACCTATGAATTATATAAAGATTTATCATGACAATGATTTTTGATCATCTGCCTTGGGTAGAGCTTCTGTCAGTTTTGTTAACTAAAATATTGGGAATCATCTAGTTTGTAGAAAGATGTAATCATTAGTTTGTCATTCTATTATTACCAGTTGAAATATTTCTAATAATTTGTCTTTGGTCTCTGGAAAGTTTGTGCTCAAGCAAAGATACTATAGTGAAGTCCCAGAGAGTAAGATATATTATTATGTTTATAAAGTAAGAGGAGTAAGATTACAAAAAGAGAGGAAATTCATTTTGTCTTCTCAGACAGATTAGTTTTTTGTCTTTTTTTAAGAGTACCCATATAAATTAACAGTTCAATTGGTTTTCTGAAACTCCTGCTTTCATTGAAGTTTCCAAGTTCCCTAGTTTGAAGGCCACTATTCTAATATATTTAGTTGCGGTCTTTTCTATTATTGCTTGTTAAAATGTGTTGGTTATTTTCTTGTGTATTGATCATTTTCTTTCTCTTTTTTTATTTAGATGCCTAACAGTGATACACCTTCACCACCACCTGGTTTATCAAAATCTAATCCAGTCATCCCTATCAGCTCATCCAATCACAGTGCACGGTCCCCTTTTGAAGGGGCAGTAACAGAGTCACAGTCATTATTCTCAGACAATTTTCGCCATCCCAACCCTATCCCAAGCGGGCTTCCTCCTTTTCCCAGCTCCCCACAGACATCCAGTGACTGGCCAACAGCACCAGAACCACAGAGCCTCTTCACATCAGGTATGTAGCAGTCTCCAGTTAGTAATTACACTGTTGATAGACCAATGTCATACCCATTGGTGAGTGCATGCTTATCCTTTTCCTCTTGTACTTCCTTTTTATAAAAACGTAAATATCTACGCTGCATGAAATTAAATGGTAAATTGTTGAAAGACCTAAAATTTATCGTGTTAAAACACAGATTGCTCCAGAAATTAAGGATTGTGTTATTTTCCAATTATTGAAAAGCTTATTTCTCTGGGAATTATTGAGGATTTAGCTTTTTAGTCTGATTTGTATTTGTGTAAATAAAATTTTTCTGCACAACTGATAAAGAGGGTAAGAAATTATTTGGTATTAAAAGTTTTTATTTTTGCCTTTTTTAAAAAGCTATTTCTGTTTTTACTTATTTTAAATTCTTTTTGATGTGAAAGATTTAAATTAATATGTACTGCAGCACCTCTGAAGCAGATAATTAAAAATACTACCAAATTTTTTTCATTAAATTATTTTTTCTTAGTATATAAGGCACTGTCAAATTTATTTGTACTTTGTCTTTAATAAATATGTTTAAAAATAAGCTTTACTAAAAAAATAAGCTTTACTAATTTAAATTTGTTAGATTTTATTTATTTCATTTAAATGACTGGTAGGTTTTGATTGTAACTAAGTATAATTTGGGTCAAGAATGTTTTTCTTCCTTCAGATTAGCAAAATCATCTGTATGAATCAGTTTTTGAAGTTAGGAATTTTAGAGTGAAATTACTACTAGTATGTGGTGTGTGGTGTCCTTTGTAATTAGTGAACTTTCTGTGCTAAAAAGCTATAAAGATTTTGTGTATACTTGCTTAGTTTCTTTTCTCTCATTGCTGAGACAAAATACCTGAAACCCAGAGTTAAGGGGGAAAGGACTTATTTAGCTCACAGTTTGTAGAGGTTTCAGACCATAATTAGCTGGTTTCAAGGCAGGGTGGCATAACAGACAGGCATTATAGAGGAAAAATAGTTCACGTGAGCAGAAGGTAATAAGGCATCAACAGAGCAACCATAGCTTTTTCTATCCATTATATCTTATCCAGGCTATCTAGGCTTAGGTAGCACTCATATCCTTAATTCTAGTGCTCTTGATCCTAGCATTGTACCATGAATCAGTCCGAGCGTTACACACCCTAGATCCAACCACCTCTGAAAAAGCTCCACCTATGACCACTAAGACTTTAGGGGAACATCTAGACACAAAGCATAACATTGCACTCTGTGGACTCGCACACACATGTACATCCATCAATGCAAAAGACATTTAGTCCATCTTCAAGAGTTGTCAGTGTCCTGACAGTTTCAGCATTGCTGAAAAGTCCCAAGTAAAAATTCTTGTGAGATTTAAGGCAAGTCCCTATACAAATGAAAAGAAAGTTAAAACTCTTCCAACATTCATTGGAACAAGGTAGATAGACATTTCCATGCCAAAAGTTACAAACAGAGTGGAATAAGGAATGGGAGCAAAGCAAGACCAGAATCCAGCAGAGCAAACATTAAGTCGTGTAGTTCATGTGTGGCATCCGAGGCAATCTGTGGCAAGATGTGAATGAACTCCAAAGAAGTTGGGTGGCTCCACTACTGTAGCACTTCTGGTGCTTGTAGCTCCCATGGGTTCTTTCTTTGGCTGACTTTGCTCACTCTGCAGCTTCCCTTGAATGATCCACGTTCCTGGTTTCTCCAAACTTTTTGGGTCGCCGTTGCACCTTTGGCTTTACACTCACAATTTCACATGCTGTCCTCTCAGAGGCACACTGCCTGACTTCCCAGGCTTTCTTGTGAAATCTGGGTGGGAGCTTTCCTGCCCCCACAACTCTTGCAATCTGCATGTGCCTAAAGTCCACACCATGTGAGTAACATCATGGTCTGCTGCCAGCTGGAACAATAGACAGGCTTCTTTCTCTCTGTAGGGATCTAGCACTTATGAACCAAATCCTGAAGAACAATTTCCCTGGCACACGGTCATTCTGGAATATGATGCCCTGGGGCTCTCTTCTCAAAGCAAAGCATTCAGTTTTGCAATTTTGAGGCTACAAAGGGTGGGACCCCTCTGCTTCTTGCAATGTCCTCAGGCCATCTTTTTCATTCTCCTGTTCCTTCTTAGCAATCAAGATTTCTGCTCTATCTTTGCAGGTGACAACTTTACTGGAGCATCCTTTCTGGTCAAACTCAAAATGTTCTAAGTCGTGCTGCTGAGCTCTTTCTTTGTTCTTGACTCTCAACATAAATTTACCCAAAAGCCCCCAATAGTAGCCATGCCAGTGCCTCAACATTAGATTTCTTTGAAACTTATTCTGCCAGATTAATTAGTCTGCTGCCCTTACTCTCAGTCTCAGGCAAAGTCTCTCAACACAAGCAAAATGCAGACAAACTTTCTGCCAGTGCATTGCACAATTCATCTGGAGTCCAACAGCCAGTGTAGTCCTTCCCAGTAGAAACCTCCTGTGCTTGTTCTTTACTAGCTTTTTTGTCTTCTGAGCTCTAACCAGAATCTCCCATACAGTACAACCTAAGGTGTCCCAGCTCTGCTTTTTCAGTCAGCATCTCTGGACCCTTCTTAACTCTTGCTCTTCTCACAGATCACTTCCAAAGGTGGCCAGGTATAGTCACAGCAATGACCCCACTTCTCTGGTACAAATTTTGTCTTAGTTTATTTTCTTGTTGGTGGGAGAAAATACCCAACACCCCAAGTTTAAGGGGGAAAGGCTTGTTTATTTCACAGTTTATGAGGTTTCAGTCCAAAGTTAGCTGGCTCCAAGGCAGGGTGGCACAGAAGAGGGAACTTGCAGGGAAGAAACAGTTCATAGTAGGCAGAAAGTAACAAAGAAACAAGGAATAACTGCAGCTCTTTCTGTCCCTTATATCTCTTCCAGGCCACTTAGGGTGGATAACATTCACATCCTTAATCTTAGTGCCCTTGATCCTAGCACTGCACCATGTCTCAATCCCAGCATCTCACATACACTAGCTCCAGCCACCTCTGAAAAAGTCCCATCTATGACTGTGTGAGGCTTTGGGGAGGACATCTAGACACAAGCCATAGGCTTGTTTTTATCTTGTTATGTGACATGATTAGCTTGCACTAGTGTGGATCTTAATTAAGGGGGAAAGTGAACTATATTTTATATTCATCACTATTTCTCTTCCCAACAGAAACTATCCCAGTGTCATCCTCTACAGACTGGCAAGCAGCGTTTGGCTTTGGTTCTTCTAAACAACCAGAGGATGACTTGGGTTTTGATCCCTTTGATGTTACTAGAAAAGCCTTAGCAGACCTGATTGAGAAGGAACTGTCTGTCCAAGACCAACCTTCCCTTTCGCCCACATCTCTTCAGAACTCCTCTTCACACACTACAACCGCCAAAGGCCCAGGCTCTGGATTCCTGCATCCTGCTGCACCTGCAAATGCCAACTCTCTCAATAGTACCTTTTCAGTCTTGCCACAGAGGTTCCCTCAGTTTCAGCAGCACCGAGCGGTTTATAATTCGTTCAGTTTTCCAGGCCAGGCAGCCCGCTATCCTTGGATGGCCTTTCCACGCAATAGCGTCATGCACTTGAACCACACAGCAAACCCCACCTCAAATAGTCATTTCTTGGACTTGAATCTCCCGCCACAGCACAGCACAGGTCTGGGAGGGATCCCTATAGCAGGTAGGTTTGGTTAAAGCCTTTTGAGAACTCTTGAGTAACTCATGCCCTTCAGGGTGTTGGGGATGGGGGTGTTGGGTAGCAAAGTTATTTATTAGGCTTGGAAATTTCTATGAGAAAATGTTAAAGTCTTTATCATAATCTAAAAAATTTTTAATCAGATGGATGCCTTGTAATATTGAGCTTTATAAGGATGGTGGAGTATTATACCTAGTTATGGTTTGAAAGCATTTTACTTAACAAGATAGTTACCAGATTTTCATTTGGTATATAAATAAAAGAAAAAGAAGAAAATGACCTCTGAAATTACGGTGCTATAAAATCCAACACCACAGTAAGAATTCTGATTTTACATTCTAAAAGAGGTTAAAATTTTTTGAATGATAGTGAGAGCATGAGGGATAAAGCCACTCTTAACTGCTTATGGAAATTACTTATTATGACTGATAAACACATACACACATCAAAATTATGCTATTAATAGTACTTAATATTTGAGAACTGATCATTAATGTCGTGTAAGTGTATCATATATCACAGACATACTTTCTGTAAACAAGAATTGTTCAAGGAAAGATATTTACCCTCAATCTGTCACGTTTTTATTTCTGGGGGAAAATGTTTGGTATATGTAAGGTAAGACAAGCATTACACCAGAATACTTCTGGTTTTGTGCTGGCACCCTTGAAGGTTTCAGAACTTTTGGGTTTTAAGATCCTGTATAACATTTTTTAGATAAACTGTCTTCCAGGGAGTGTGTCTTGTCAATGTGTTGTAGTTTCAGTTTGGGCTCTAGAGATGATGTAAAAGTAATGTGTTCCTCTCCTGATTCGAGTAGGATAGTCCCTTACTCTGTTACATAACTTACTTTTTTTTTTTTATCTTTTGCCATGGTCTTTAAGGTATGACATGGCACAGTGGTGTCAATCATGTACTATTTACCAGTAAGGTATTCATTCTCTAGTTTTTAGCAAGGTTGATAGATGAATTTATAGATACCCATCAAGATTTTTTGACTGTGTTCTTCTCTTGAAACCAAAAACATCCAGTGCTCTAGATAAGTAGCTAAGTCTTAGTTTGTGACTGTGGCTATAGTGAAGTTAACAGTTGACACCATGAGGTTAGTTCATGTACGTTTGAGAGCACCTAATAGTGATTTGCACATTGATGAGATTCATGATATTTGTTCATTTAATTATGGTAGATAGTAGATAATCCAGAGCAGCAATTTTTAGTTTTTTTCCTTATGAGATACCGGCTTGTGAAACACTTCAGTGTTTAATGTCAGTACACTTTTCTTCCATTCAAGATAGCATACTAGAATATAAATTTTGTTTTGCTTTGCTTTGTTCTTAATCATTTTTAAAAGTAGCATTTTAGTCTAGAGATATAGCGAGTGGCATAAGGGTCTGTCAAGTGTGAGGTCGTGAATTTGATCACCAGTACCAAAAACAAAAAAAAAGTAGCATTTTAATTGCTAGTGAATCTCTTACCCAGTTACAACAATAAAAAATTTAAGTTTCCCTAAATATTCTAAACATTAAAAATAAAGCACTAAACCAATTATAGTGTTACATCAGCTCCTGTGTGTACACAATGAACTAGTCCAACAAGTATAAAACTTGGCGGCTATTTCCAGGTAGAGGAAGAGATAAGATTCAAATCATGTGTGAAGATGGTAACTGTGTGGTAGTGGAATCTGAGACGTCAGTGTAGCCTGTAATTGTTGGGGAAGCTTCATTGAAAAAGTAGGAATTGATCTCTAAAATGGTGTCTAGGGTTTGTGTCAGCAGCAGGGGAAGAGTCAGGTCTTTTATGTTGATGGAAGTGTACAGTGGCAGACTGAGGCAGGCATTAGTGTCATTACCTTAAGAATCAACCAGACTGCCTTCTGCAAAAAGATTCCACTTAAGTTGTAGAGAAATGTTGGATGAGAGGATGAGGCACTGCTTGCTGGTGAGACACAACAGCAGGGGTTGATGTGGGACTCTGGGTCTAAGCTGTCTTCACTTTATTCTTTTATTTGACTTGTTTCTTGACCACCTTTGATTAAATTACGCGTTCTTCCAGATTTGTAGTCATAATTAGTACCAAAGAGCAGTCTTAACCCAAAAGTTGCAAATAAGTAGGTATTTTGAAAATGCCACATTGGTAATGAGAATCACTGATTAGTGAGTATAGTTGTTCTGTTTAAACATTTAAAATGTTCATCTAAAATGTTACTAAAAATTTTTAAATGTGGCATTATAGTTCTGTCCTTGCAAGGTTTTTTGTTTTTAACTTTTACCATATACTCAATCATAGAGCATTAAAAACTTTTTTTAAAAGATGTGTTAAAAATTAAGTCACCAACGTTAGATTCTTAATCAGTGTCCTATTTGGTGGTGCTGGGGTTTTTGTTATTTCAGATTTTCAATTTTGGGCTATGCATATTTGCTTGGTACTTAAACGGTGACTTTGGTTAAGCTTACTATTAGATTATTTTTGAGGCTCTGATAACTAGGGAAATTTCAGTTTTAACATACTAGAATATTTAAAATCACCAGAATTCTATCATGGCTTATGATTGTTTGACAGATATCTCAGGAAACTGTGTCAGTGATCCTCAGAACAATAGTTTTATAATGGTAGCTAGATGATTTAGAATTTTCGGTAACTATTAGAAATGACAGTGAAAAATCTAGAAAACAATATACAACTTAACTGTTTAATTAATAACTGGGGAATACCCACCTTTTCTATCTCTGTTGTAATTCAGTAGTACTTGAGTTGAACTACTGAAAGGGAATCAACTTTGTATTCTCCACTGATTATTATAGTACCTTTAAGAGGGCAGCTATTGATTAGACACTTTAGTAATGGAAACATGTTGTTTCAATGGGACCTGCTACTTTAACGTTTACCTAACTATTCTAAACTAATTCTGTACTGGGAATAGCATATATATTTATTCTATACAAATGTAGAGAAAAATAGAGTCCCTAAACTGTAGGAATAAATCAAAGATGGCAGCCATCTGTGTACTACACAGATGTTGTGTCTTTTTATTATCTATTTATATTTACAGTTTTAGTTTTGATTTAATTATTAGAAGCAGATATCTGAAACCTATCATAGGAAGAACAGTTGCCAGAGGTTTGACAGAAATTGGGCTTCTGGTTCCTTTGTGTAATTGAAAATATGTTTGTGTTTAAAAGTAATTATTTTCTTAATTAGGTGAAGTCTTTTTAGCAGCATTTTCTGGGCTGCACATCTGGTTTGCTTTTAGAAAGATTTTTAAAATAAATAATCTTGGGACAAAACTTTGATTAGTGACCAGTTGTAAATCCATTGGAATATTTTCTTTTGTTTTAAAAGGGGCTTGTCCAATTTACTCATTTTAAAAATGGCGCAGGTATGTTACAGAAAATTTAAATAATTTGGTAAGGGCCACACATTCAATTAGCATAAGAACTTAGACTTCAAAATCAGTGATAGGAATGTTTTTGCATTACAACACTGATATTCTCCTTCACAACTGAGGATCCCTGGCAAGTGCTTTAACTTGGCTTTCTTCCCATAGTAATTGATTTCTGCTCTCACATACTTGCAAGTCACTTTTTATCAGTAGAATTTATTCATAAGACATATTGGCCACGTTCAGGGATATAGTACACACATAAAAACAAAGTAGAATGTTGATTAGCTGGATGAAAATCAATCTTTGCTTAGTCCTTATTAGTACATGGTGTCAAAGAACTGTAGTCTAAAATTGCTGTATGCAGCCTCATTGCTGTGTACTTAAAAGTTTATGGATACTTTGCTGGCTTTCTGAAAAACTATGAAACAGCTTGTTTGTTGATTGAAAGACTCCTTTTCTCTACTTTGTCAGTTAAGCTATCTTTCCAAATGTAATTTTGTAGATTTATTTTTTAAAGAGCTCTCTGCTAAAATGTTTTTATTCCATGATGCTAAAAATTGTAAAACAAACAACAGTAAGTCTAAATCTGTAAGCATTGTTGTTTCAGCATATACTTCAAAAATATTTCAAATTGTTCAGGCTTAGGATTTTTTTCATGTTTTTATTAATTCACATTACTTATGAAAAGGCATTTTTCTTAAAATTTCTTTGTTTCTTTATTACTTTCCAAGTGACTTAATTGAGTTTTGAGTCACATGTCAAGCAGTTCACTTGTGGTAAAATAGTACTCAATTATATTAGGAGAACTGAGTTCATTCATGTGTAGTTCTTGACCTAGAAGTAGTCATCTTGCTTTCAGTCAATTGGATCATTGTTGTTAGTGTTCTGTTATTTTCTAGTTACCTCATAAGTAAACATTAAATTTTCAGATGTTAAATGTTAACATACTGTTAATATTTATATATAATTTCATTTTTCCTAATATATAATCTATGCTTTTAAGACATGGATTTATTATTTTCCTCTTTTAAAAATTAGTTTTTCACTCGTATAAATTGTTTTAATTTTTCACAAACCATTTCCAATTAGCAAGCAGTATCTATATTTTTAAGAGGTCCAATTGGCTTGGAAAAGAATGGCTTTCCTGGTCTGTTTTTTTTTTTTTTTTGTACTATATTTGTAATTTAAATCTATTATATTTGATCTTATCTCTAGCATAGTTTTAAAAATGGGTGTGTTTAGAGTGTAACTACTTTCTACATACTTGATAAGTTTATATTTTAAAAGTCATATCTTGTTTCACACCCAAATTCCAGTCATTAAGCATGTATTTTCTATATGTATCAATATTCCAAATATTGAAGTCATTTTTAAAGGGACTGTTAACAAATCTAGTCACCCATAACTAGACCATGACTGACTTTTCCACAGGGGAAGAAGAGGTGAAGGTTTCGACCATGCCACTGTCAGCCTCTTCCCATTCATTACAACAAGGACAGCAGCCTACAAGTCTCCACACTACTGTGGCCTGACAACAGAACTGAGAGGAGAGGATTAGACTCTGGGGTGCTTGCATGGGCAACCGGATTTTGCATGATTCCTTTCTGATTTTGCATTTAATGTATACATCCAAAAGATCCAATATAAACGTTCCTCATGCCTACAACTAGCGTGTTACCTCATAGTTGCTAAAGTATTTCTTCATTAGACCTTTAACATAATTTATTAGCATAATAATTTTGGCATTGTTTCTTATGAGTGATACTATCTTTAACTCATACAAATCAACTTATAAGTAAGATTCCAGATCAGATTAGTTAGAATTGTTCTTGTTTTGGCTCTATTACTGAAAATATACAAAAGTAATAATAGTTGTTTTCTGATTTGTGAAAAAATGGTAATATCTCCTAAAATTTTTGAAAATTAAGAAGATAATGTTTATTGCATTCTTTGAATATTTGAGAAGAAAGAATACATATAAAACAAAATTGGTGGTGTCATTTAATGCTCAGAAGGATGTTATCAGCACTTGTTTTTAGTTGCCTAGATCTATATCCTATATAATGCATTACATGTGTAGAAACTTTTGTTTTCTCTCATTTGCACATTCGCACTTTCTTTTTGAATGGTTGTTAATTATACGTAGATGGTTAAAAGATAATTATGGCCTAAATGCAATGTAATCTCTTTTGTAATGCACTGCCTAGTATACCAGGAAATGCCTCAAAAAACAGGATTTCAACGTCTAGCAAATTAATCAGAAACTTGAGTATGGGGTAAACATTATATGTGGATAGTAACCATAGTAACAACATTTTTATTGAACAAACAGTAGTTTGGTGGGATATCTGTTGGGAAATTTCATTGTTTAATAATTGAAATATGCTGATAAGACTATAAGTATGTGGTCATAATGAGACTTAAGTGGAAGAAAAGAGACTGAGTGTCCTCTAAAATTAGGCCATGTGAGTTGTAATAGATAACTTTAGTTACTCAGATAGTACATAATGTAAGATGCTGTTTTTGATAATTGAATTTCTTGAAATAGCTTTTAAAATGATAATAAAAGAAAATAAAGTGAACTCAGTCCTGGGTAATGGACAAAAGCTGATTTAGGAAACAGGACTGCCTAAGTGACGTAGCACCTGGGAAGAAAGGGAAGGTTGGACCTCCTCTTGAGACTTTTTTTAATGCGATAAAAATGGTATGCCTTAATTTATGAAAAAAAGGAAATTATTACAGGGGTGTTATGAATACCAAAAAGAACCCTAGAGATTTAAAATTATAATAAAAATACCTCATTGGAGATGATGTTAATGTTATATTAGGATTTGAGTTTACAAGATAACTTCTCTATATAAAATCTGATTACTTTATTAGGTATCATGCAACAAGTTAAATGGTTTTATCCCAAGAAATAGTGGGGCAAGATAAAATTTGTTCTCAAATATCCTTAGATTTGGTTAACTGAAGCTGCAGAAGCAGCTAGTGAGTCATTTAAGTTACATTTTTAGAAATTCAGCATTCATATTTAATTTCCACATAGAAGTGATTTTAAGACATTATCAGAAAATCACCAATTTAGAAAATGCCCATAGAATGTCACAGATTCTTAAGCATCAGCCTTTAATCACAGATTAATTTACTTATGGTTTTCATTTTCAAATTAAAAGGCCAAGGCTTAGTTGCTGTCTCTTGCAGGGCTGAGGCCCGTGGGCACTGCTGTAAAATTTTGCCTCTTTGTAATGATGTCCTCCTGCTTTTAGTGTAAGCCTTTGCCTGAATCTTGCAAAGCCATAGCAGCTGGCTAGCTTTTTACTCATTTCGTGGTGTTAAGAGATGCACCTGTTAAACAAGGCTTCTTTCCTGATCTTTTTCATTCATAATTTGTGCAAAAAACCTGTAAGTTTGCCCAGATCTACCCACAGTCTTGAGTAGATTTTCCAAGGCAGTCTCCTGTCTGCTTCTTTCTCCCTGCTTCCAGGCACACCATGTATCAGGCAACTGCTTCTTGGGAAATGAAGGTTCCAACTTCTCTATGTTTATGTAGAATGGCTAAAAAGGATCTTTTAATTCACTGTGTAATTTCCAGGCCTTGTAAGACTTCACCTTTTTGCTCCCTTAGTGTTTCATTTCATATGGTTTTGTAGAAGTCTTCAGTCATGGTTTTACACCAAAGCCCTATTTCATGTAGAAGTTGTAACCAAATAATAGCAAAGAGTGAGAAATCCTAAGAAGTTTCTGTTTTGTTTTTGATAAATTCCTGCATGATTCACCTTTCACAGGGAAATTTGATAGACTTTTATATCCTTAACCTTTAAAAAGTGACTAGTCTTTTCCTTAACATGGGCATTTTTAACCTGGAATCCAGAACTCTTTGAAGGTACATAAAAATTGTGAGTTTGTGTGCATGTACATATGTCCATTTAATGTTTCTGAGAGAGAAGTTAGATTTGTAAAGAGTTTGGCAACATTTTCCCCACCTCAGGAAAAATAAATAAAAGGGTTAATGACTGCTGCCTTGAAATGTTTTTAGTGCCATTGTAGGAAACAGATTCCTGATGGAATGATTTTAGTTGTATAATGTCAAGTGCCTCCTTAATCTATTTTTTAAAGATTCTGTTAGAAAACATTTTTAATTAATAATGCTTTCCTTCTTGTTCCACTGTTACTTGGTTTTCCAGGTGTTTTCCCTTTATTTCAACAAAGCATTCATTAAATATCTGAGTAGAGTGCTTGTGTTGTGTAGTGACCTGAGCTAGATGTTGAGGGCCGCAAGACTGAATAAAATACAGAGCCTGTCATCAAGGTGAACAGTCTAGTGGTAATTCTTTTTAATTTTTTTTAAAAAATGAGATCAGCTTGATACATATTAATCACAAGAACTGTCATAACAGTCCAGCTCATTACTCATCTCTGAGTAACTGCTCAGTCATTGGCAACAAAGATATTGAATATGCTTCAAATTTTTAAATACATGATAATTTGGAAGGAAGTGAAAAAATCTTAATAGGAGAATATACATATGTATATTTGTTACTTTAATTAACATACATATGTAAATGCTCATGTCTTTTAACATTCTGATAATTAAGTAGAGCCTTCTATATATGTGTTTCTTTTAAAGAGAAAACTTTAATGTGTGTTTTCTGTGCACATTTTTACTGAAGTGGCTTCTATTTGTATGGTATTCCAAAAACCTCTCATTTGCTGTGACACAGGTTCACAGGAAGGTACACACACACACACACACATGCACAAAGATGTTGCTACAGATGTCGAAATCTTACACAAAGACTACCCTGTTATTTATGTAGACATGCAAGCTTGGGGACTTTTTTTATGCTGATATGTAAGATTTTGGAGTTGTTTTCTTTATGAAGTTTCCCAAGTCTGCTTAATTTTAGTGGTTGGATATCATGTGTTTATAAATGCAGTTAAGTTTTTCCTTTTAATTATATAATACGTATCTTTATTTTACAAAGCTGGCATAGTCAGATTATCTGATACCAAGTTATTGTTCTGCTCTTGGTGGTGTGTGGTTCACTCTGAGTTAGTACCTACTGTGTACCTCCCAGAACTAGATAACTGGCAGTAGTATCTTCAGGTCTCCATACATGTAATGTTCAGGGAGCAAATCAGGTAGCACACCAATACAAAAGTAAAGATAGCACTTGCAGAAAGAAGCCATTGTGAGCTGACACACAGAGAGGTAGTAAGGTGACTTAAATTTAGATGAGAACAAGGGGAAATCAACCCTAAAGTGAAAGGGTTGAACCACTGACCAAAGGCAGCTATTAGCAGGGTCTGAAAGGGTTGGAAGTGGAGACGACGCTACAGAGACACACTCAGTGGAGGCTGTATATGGGGCCTACTGGCAAGCTAGGTATATAATGCCTTGGAAATTAGAAAGATGCGTTTAGTCTTGATGTGACAGAGAGAGAACTATAGAGTTTTGAGAAAGAAATAACTTGATTGTAGCATTTTTAAGAGATGTAGTTTGGTGATACTTGGATTTAGGATGAGTTAGAAAGCAGTTCTTACATACCATTGCTGGCTAATGCAAGTGAGTTGGTCCAGTGTAGAATAGTGCTTGTTAGAGGAAAGAAGAAATTGTGAGTTAGAATTCAGAAAGCATGAACTCTGAGAAAAGGCCTTTAGGTTTGTCTAGGTGACTAAAAAATGTATGTTTTATAAAAGGGTGCAAAATGGGGTAAGATTACTGGGATCAAAATAAGGAATATCTACATTTTTAGGACATGTGTCAAGGAAGGTGAAAAAGACAAGATGCTGACTAGAAGGATGGTAGATCTTAGAAGACTTTGGCTGTGATACGAGACCTGACCATTTAAAGGCAGAGCACATGAAGCCAGTGAGAAGGGGAGGTTGGTAGCACTGAAGCGAAGAGGCCAGTTAACAGGACACTTCTTCAGGTGGTGGGAGTAAAACTCTCAGGAGGAAGTTATGGGTTAGCTTTAGAGACCTGGACTGTATTTTTCTCTTAGCAGAGCAGTGAAAAGATTGTGGAAAGTGAGAAGATGAGAATAAGTGGCGCTCAGAACAGTAATTATTAGAATACTTTATTGCTGGAGAATATGGGGGAAAGAACAGTTGGGAGACTGCCTCCCCGCCCCCACTGCACCAAAAAAATGGATTAAAAAAATGTGTGGTGGCAGGTGGCCAACTGAGCCAAGAAGATCACAGGTTTGGACACAGCCTAGGCAAATTATCAAGGTGCTCAGGGGTATAGCAATACCTAATACCCCAGTAAATCTTTGAGCATAAACTTGTCAGTGCATTTGAAATAAAGTAATTGCTGTGTAAAGATAAAAGAATCCATTTAGAAATTTTTAGTGTGCCTATATGTGTGGTTTTTATGTTCTCCTTGTTTGGCATAAAGACACTAAGTGTGGAAAAACCGACATTGAAGGTTTGGTTAGAAGGTGAAGAGGACAAGTACATAAAGATATTCAAGGAGACGGTGTTAAAATAGCTCATTCAGAAGAATGTACTAAGGCTGTTCCCTGTGAACCAGTGGTGTGAGTGATTTGAGAGGGAATTCAATGACTAGATTTGTTGAAGACAGAAGAGGTTAATGTTGCTAAAGGAAGGGCAGATAAATAGACTGTGATCAGTGTGTTGACCCCTTGGTGCTAATCATGGGCCCAATGGGCAAGCGGAGAAGGGATAACATTGGGGATCGAAAGAAGGCAAGCTTAAGTAATCCTGTAGGGCTTCTGCTTTTACCCCCATTTCCCTCCAGTCTTTTTGTGAGAATAAGAAGTCATTCAAGAAGGAATTGTGGAAACAATGCTGTTGTTCTGGGGACTTCCTTCCTCAAAACATGGTGGGAGAAAAGGGAGGTAGAGTGCTGGGGAACGACTGGGAAAAATCAAAGATGACATGAGACAGGTGTGAATAAGCCCAGTGAGTGCAAGGGATTGGTGGAAATGTTACTTGTGACGTGAAAAAATAAGGCAGAGTTAAGTATTGGGGTATGATGAGTTGGGCGGTAGATGAGTCCATGCTATACGTCAGTTACCTTGTCACAGTCTCACAAGCAAAGTAAAAAGTTCTGCCATCAGCCCAGTAGGCTTTCTACTTAGAAAGAGAAAGATCTCTTTGTACATAGTTGAATTAGGCTATTCTTTATATAAATCAATTAGGATTAAAAGCAGTATGTTGGTGAAAGGTCAAGAGAAATTAAGAATTTTATGATAGTAGGTAATAAAAATATTTCATTGATTTTTTTTTTCTCCCAAGGAGAATGTACTATTCAAATAAGTAAAATTACAAGTTATTGGGTTCATCTACTCTTGATCCTTATTTTTTTGTATACTTGCGGTATAACCTTCAAGAAAAATTGTTGGAGATATTTATAGTAGAGCAGGGATGAAAATAGTGTATATTTTTTTTCTCCTTGTCTTGTTAAAAGCCAATATTCCTAGTTTGGAAGTAGCTATAGTTTCCTGACAGTATTTTAAAACTCACTGGACTTGTTTCCATGTATGTCAGCTGAAATATCAACTGCGACATTTGAAAATGATGACACTTCAAATTATTAATCATTGCCCAAGAATGTTACATTTGAGAAGCCATTGGTGGTTAAGAAGCCATTGTGCCTTGGCCTCCTTGCTTGTTTGTGACTTGCTTCCATGAATATTCTAGCCACTGTACCTTATTAGTTACACCATTTTACAGCTACTAAGGAGCTCTTTCTAAGAATCGCTCTTGGCAGTTCACTATCCACAAATGAGATCACTGAGAGTTTATTATGTTTTATGGTCGTGTACAGCATCTGCCTTTGGTTTGAGTGTGTGTGTGTGTATATATATATATATATATATATATATATATATATATATTCTGGTTTTTAAAAAAAGCTAAAAATGGTTGACCTTGAGAACTAATTCATTCTTTCCAGGTTCCTGTTTAGCACATTTTCTAAGGTAACTGTTGAATTCCCTGTCTTAGCCCTTTATTCTGTAGTTTCCAGGAAACTCTAAGCTGACCCTGGAACATACTGGGCTTACAACAAAGTTTTGACATCTCAGCTGCTGTTTAATACTCATGTTCACTGTTATGCTGTTAAAACAGATCTCAAAGCAACACCGCAAACCTTTTCTACCCATATAGTTTATAACACCTTTAAAATACTCAGTACTGCAGGGCATGATAGTGTATACCCATAATCTAGTGTATACCCATAATCTGAGTAGAGGGCTGAGGCAGGAGGATCTCTATGAGTTTAAAGCTAGACTGGGCTACAGAGTGAATTCAAGGTCAGCTTGAACTGTATAATGGGGTTCTCTCTCAAAAAATCAAACAGTAAAATATCCAGTACTTTTTTTTTAATATAGAGTTAGAACTCACATAAAATACAATCAAGTATTTGAAAGTGTCCAGTTCACTGACCCAGTGCTGATCTTTACTTGTTTAAAGAGTGGAATAAGAAACCTGTTAAGTATTTGGCCCTTTCCTTGCTAGGACTGTGTGGTACTAACTGCATATAAACTCAGTATTTTGCTTGGTAATCTGAAAGACAAATGGTAAACCTTAAAATACTCAATTTAGGCTTGTTGATCCAGCAACTTTTATACCTTCCCTGCTCGAAAAACAGCAAGGAGCTGTAAGCAAGAGACCCTTAGAGGATTGGCTCTTCTGAGTAGATAAAAATGTTTGAAACAACTG
The DNA here is from genome assembly GCA_004027295.1 of Dolichotis patagonum. Lineage (NCBI taxonomy): Eukaryota > Metazoa > Chordata > Mammalia > Rodentia > Caviidae > Dolichotis > Dolichotis patagonum. The sequence continues at coordinate 21,834 of PVJX010003131.1, forward strand.
TCTGAATAGCTTCGAAGCAGGGTAATGTGTTTTGGTGATACTTAACGAGCTTTGAATGTAAGAAAGGGGTTGCTTAGCTAGAAAGAATTTGCTTAGAACTGTAAGACTAGTTCTCTGTTTACATGTGTGGATTCAAGTGTATGTGTGTGCTAGTGTGTGTTTATTTATGTAAAGTAATTTTCACTTAAGTCCTTCACTTAGTGAATATAGCAGAGGAAAATGTGTCAGGCCTTTTCTCTGTGACTTCTCACAATTTATTCCTGCTGATTTTGATTAATTCATGTTCAAGATTATTGCTGTATTTTTATTGTGTCCTCAATTTTTTTTTCTTTAAGGAAACTGACTATATAAATACAGTGAGCTCACCCTGATCATTTTTTCCCCCCTGAATAAATACTGTAGTTCATAATATTTTTTCATTAAATTCTATTCTCCTAAGCATACTTATCTCATGTCATACTTTGGGAAAATCTATGGAAAAGATCATTAAGAAAAAAATGATTGTATTGATTAAAATCATGACACTTGAGAGCTCTGATAGATATAACACTTTTTATTGTTATAATAATTATGATTATAATAAACAAGATTCAGAAGGATTGTGATTTGTCTCCAGTCGTATTCTAACCACAATTTAAAGTTCCCTTAGTTGTCACCATGTGAATTTACATTTATATATGTAATTCAGTAGAAGAAAACTTCAAGATTCATGGTGTATCCCTTCTGTAAACACTGTTGTGTCTTATAATTTGTTACAATGGTTTTCCCAAGCCAAGGGCTTTCAGCTGTGCATCAGTGCCAATAATGAATTGAAGCCTTTCAGTGTCCATGTTCTGGCAGCTGTTGTCACAGATCTGTAAGTTGTCAAATCAATCTTGGTGTTAAATGTGGCTGTGTCTTGGAGTAAATTTAGGAAAGAAAAAAATATAAGTACTCTTCATGTAGACTCAGTTGTATTATTGCCAGTCTCAGAAATAAGATACTAAAACAGAGGTAGAATTTAACTCACAGGATTTACCTCTAGTAGCAAAATGTACTTAACCTATATGCAATAATCAGTAGATTACTGACATCTCTAATGTTAAACAAAATTTTAAAAAATGAAAAAAATCTTGGTGTGACGGCACTCACACTCTTTTACTCACACTAACTTGTCCTTGAGAAAGTTACCCTGTGCTGTGCCATGTAGAATGATAGAATGATATCTGCTGATTTCTTTCCAATCAAGGAAGTTATTTTGAGCATACTGGAACAGGGAAAGCTCCACAAGAATTTAAAGATAGTATTACATTGACCATTCCAAGAAGAAAGTTGAGAAAGCCGACTAGTCAAATTTATAATCTAGTCCTGTTTTCTGTTATGGCAGTATCATGTCCCAGAACTATGCTAGCATTTGTACTCTGTTATCAGCCTTGAAGTAGAATGTGGAGCTTTATTGGGATCTTTTAATTCTCCTTAATTTATGTGTTGACATTAACAGGAAGTCAAGCATTCTGAGGTTGTTTACTTTTTTCCTTTGTTACAATGATCAGCTCAGTAGCCAGCCAAAGGTAAAGGAAACCCTGAGTTATAACCTCATCAGCCAATAAGAAGCAATTTCTTGTTGGCCTTAAGCTAAGTGTTGTGTTATATGCCAATTTTCCATTTATGTTTTTTCTATTAAAAATGCTAGTTGTATTCAGGTTTATGATTAAGGTACTTGCCTACTATGTGCAAAACTCTTGCTTCCATCCCCAGCAACATTCACACACACACACACACACATCGTGGTACTGCAGGTTGCTGGTCTGTATGACTTGCTACCCTATTATCTATTTAGAGTAAGATTTGCTAGGTGGTGTGTTTCTGTTTTAGTTCTAAATTGCTAATAAACTTCACCGTAGACGTCTAGTTCCCAGATAGGTTGGTGTAACCCATCTTACATTTTGATCTAGTCTGTCCTACAAGGTGTAAACTCTAAGACCATAACTGTATGTTAAATTGTAGGCAGTATTTAATTGTAATGAGATATGTCACTGAAATAATCTCAGGTTTAATCTTTAAATGTGCACAAAGCCCTGCAACCTTTATTTTAAAGCAGGCTTTCAAGTTTTAATACTTGATCTACAAGTCTTCTGGTAGCTTGTTCCTGTCTATCTAGTTTCTTTTTCCTTCTTCACACAAAGAAGAAATTATTTCTTTTTCCATGTAATTTACAATTAGCAGAGAGGTTACAGCTGCATCTTAATGTTTTCTACTGGATTCCATACAGGTCTGAATTGTTTCTTATCAAGGGAGAGAATTCTCTCAACCATGGTGCTGTGTTCACTCTACAATTACTATGGCCACCAGACCTCCTATCTCCTTGGGAACCATTCTGCTAGCCTTTTAGCTTATTTCCAAACTGGCTTATTGGTTTTTAGTGATCATATTCTTTATTCCTCTTTCTCTGCTCACTTTTAAACACAACACATCAAAACAACACATTTAAACAAATAGACTTGATTTTATAGCAGATTGAGGAACAACCACTGTACTGTTAAAGTTGAATCAGTAAGCCTGGCATGGTGGCACAGACCTGTAATCACAGTACTCTGGAGACTGAAGCGGAAGGATCACTGTGAGTTTGAGGCCAGCCTAGGCTACATAGTGAGTTCAAGGCCAGCCTGAACTACATAGTGAGACCTTATCTCCAAAGAAAAAAAGAAGTTTAATCAATAAAGATTCCTAATGTTGTAATATTTGACATTTTAAAATACCCCATTTTTAATGCTACTCTTTAACTCCTTACAGGTCATTTAAACTTCATAAACAATATGACTAAAATTCACAATCTTACAAATAAATGTAATTTTAGTAAAATTTTCTCTAGTGAAATGTTAAGTCTAATTCTGTATAAAGTTCCAGGATATCTGAGTAAGAGTTACAGTTTCTGACTTATTTATATTTAAAAAATGTATTCATCTAATCTTCCTTCCCTCTTTCCTTCCTGCTTTCCTTCTTTTGCAGTAAGATTCAACATTGACTGAGAATTGGTTCTGTCAAGACCATCTCTGGCAATCTGTTCCAAATTCAACTATAATAAATCATAGCTAAGGATGAACATTTAAATATATATTTTAAATGATTTTAAACGAAGGCCCCTTAGTGGACAGCTGGTGAGCATATAAGTCTTTGAATTCATCAGAATCTTTTAAAATGCTATCCTCACAGGAGTATCATCTTTTGTAGGCTTGGAAGAATGTGTTAGTAGGACTAACTCTGTGCATGTGTGCGTGTGTACAAGTGTGCATGCATGTGTACAAAATAATCAGTTTAAAGTTTACAACTGTGTAGCATAAACATTGTTGTAGTCAACCTCAGGACGTTGTGACTTTGAGAGATTTCCAGAGGTGAATTCTAACTCCTTTTTAAACTGAGACATCATTTGAAAATTGGAAGTGAAAAAGTTTTCATTTACCCTAGTATATGAATAAATAATAAGGCTATAGAAGAGACGAAACAGTCCTTTTAAAAGTGCTTTATTTTATAGAGCTGTTTTAGGTTCACACCAAAATTGAATGAGAGACAACAATTTGCCATGTAGTGTGCCCTGACGTATTGCATGGTCTGGTCCATTGGCCACATCCCCATGGGAGTGTTAGAGTTGATGAACCTACACTGACATGTTATCAGACTGAATCTATAGACTGCACTGGGATTCTGAAAAGCCTCTGTGCCTTCTACCCATTTATTTCTCCTTTCCCTCTGCCCCCTGGCAACCACTGATCTTTATACTGTCACCATCATTTCGCCTTTTCTGGGATGTCTTACATTTGGGATCATATGCTCTCTAGCCTTTTCAGATTGCCTCCTCCTTTCATTTAGTAATATACGTTTGAGTTTCCTTATGCCTGTAAGTCACATGTTTCATATACATAAAATAGCTAAATTCTAATATATTCATGTTTGCTTTGGAAAACATTTATTTTAAAGACCAACCTCAAAATAAGCTTTAACAATTATCTCTTGATATAGGTAACTTATACAGTGAGAACAAATTTGTAAAGATGTGTGATCGTTTTGTTGTATTGGAATTGTTTATTGCCATGGCTGTAGTCATACTTGTTTCAGTAAGTTTGAGTTTAAAATCATAGGATTGTTATATCATTTTCTGAAATGTTTTTCCAAAATAAATCATTTTAGCGTATACAAATTACTTTTGAACATAAAGCTCAATGGATTTTGTAACTTTGTTTTAAACATTTAAGATAATTCTACACTGACAGAAGCCATCTTTTAGAAAAAGGTGTAACTGATATCTTCACTGTTGAAATAAAAGTGGACTATATAATCAAAATGCAGTTTAAACAAGTAGATTTGATGTTTTAAGTAACTTCCAGATAATTTTCAAATCTTCTAATTTGAAAAATTATGAACATCCAACATCTTAGGAATTTCAGCAGACATATAACTATCAGGGGAATTGCTGCAAAGACAGCAAAAATACTTTGATCTAAATGCTAGCCTGAAGAGAAACTTATACCCCAATAAAAGTAATTTACTGACACAAAAATTCAAAAGCTATCATTGACTTTATTTGGAATAGCCAACCTCTAGAGACCCAGTAAAGAGACAAAAAGCGAAGAAGAACAATGTGGCTGTTTGGAGGCTCCTGCAGCTCCATAGAAAATGGTGCAGAATAAATATTCATTGAGTATTTGTTAAAAGAAATGGAGATAGGTTGATGCTATTTCTGGAGGCCTTTGAGGAAGACTTTGTGTTAAGAGACTTCTGAAAAGTATCTGAGAATCATTGCATATGAGTTAAAACTTAATTCTTAGGTCTGTTATGTTCACTGTTAGGATTTCTCCCACAACCCCCAACTACATGATTATTCCTTTTCTTCTGTCCTTTTTACTTCTAAACTCAGTAAACATCAGCTCTTGGCTTTTTGTTACTTTCCCAACACCAACCCTTTAAAAATTTTACCTAATCACGTTTTTCTTTCCATCCTATTCCTTCTTGTGATATTCAAAAATCTGTATATAAAAATTAGTAAATGTCTTCTGAATGTATACACAATTCAGAAAGCCTCTGTAAAATACCTGTTTTTCTAGAACTCTGTGTATACTACTGAACTGTTTTAGGAGCTTGATGTTTGACCAGGTAGGAAGTTCTTCAGTACAATTTGTAATTGTTAAAAAAATTTTTTTCTTTTGGATAAATCAAAATCTTAATCTTTTCCCATTTGTGCCTCTTGCATGTAGTTTGTCAAGTACATGAAGGCAGTTACCATTTGTCTAGTAGTAGTAAATTCTGGATATATCTCACACATCCTCAGTTCTTGCAGCCATCCCTTGTGTAACTTGATTAGCAGTCATCCTTGTAGTTTCCTTTGTGTTTTCATTTGACAGTACCTTTCTTAAGATGTGACTCTCACACTTGAATGTAATCACATATGACCAGATAATCTACTTTTTTACTTAAAACCATTCTCATACTAATTCTTTTTTATGTTTATAGAATCTTTTTATAATACTGTCTTGTAGAACAGGTATTAATCTCTGTTTTATACATGAGGAAACTGAGGCTCAAAATGGCTACTGTTTGTGATTTTTCACAGAGCCATATCATTACTAATTTATACACTGCACACCCTTTTTTTTTTTGTACCAGGAATCAATACACTGCACATATATCTACATGTTCTTAGTGTCACCTTTTTATAAATTTTGTTACCCAGTTATTTTATCAGATATAGCCTATTAAATAAAACTATTAGGCCTTTCTCCATGTATACTACTTGTTAGATCTGTTCGGTCCTGTAATTTCTTTTTTTTAAAAATTTTTAATTTTAAAGAAAATAAAAGAGGACCGAACAAAGCAGATCAGAACAGAATAATGTAAGCAACACAGCACTTTATAGCAAGATAACTGGATATTACCAGTAGCTACCATAATGTCTCTTTGAAATAGTTGAGCATAGCTTCACACACAATAATATCAAACATAACAAAATAGTATAAAACCATTCAAGAGAATGAAAGAATTACAGGACATTCTGAACCAAATAACAGAAAATGAACAATGGCTACTATAATGTCATTTTCCATAAAAATTTTGTTTATACTATCACATATATTAAAATCCAATGAGACACAACATGATAGAACCAATGGTAATAGAAGAACAAAAGCATGGTAGGACTTCAAAGCAAGATGATATTAAATCAGCAATGGCTGCCATAATGTCTTGTTTTCTTCAAAATAGCTGTTCATACCATCCCACATAATAAAGTCAAACAAAACAGAGTAAAACCATTCCAACTCATGAATGAAAACATTAGAAGTCTTCAAAGCAATGTAATAGGGAATCATGACTACCATAAAATCTTATGTACTCTTACCATTTCTTACACTAAGGAGACTATACGGTATTTATACATGTGAGTTTTGATTTATTTCGCTTGTGAGTATGGTCTCAAGTTGCATCCATTTTTTTATGAATATCTCAATGTAATAATTCTTTAGAGCTGAGTAGTACTCCATTGCATAAAAATGCCACAACTTTTTTATCCATTCCACAGTTGATGGGCACTTAGGTTGTTTCCAAGATCTGGCTATTACAAATTATGCTGCTATAAACATGGGTGCCAGTCCTGTAATTTCTTAATGCATTTTTAAAAATCTGAGTTTATGTTTGTTTTATGTGATTTGATTTTATGTGGTAGATAAATGTTATTAATGATATTTGAACAACATTTGTATGAAGGATGTAAGAATTTTAATTTAAAAACAGACGTAGTTTCCATTATTGATTCTGTTGTCTATAGAATTGGCTTGTTTGATATTTAAATAAACTTTGTGGATTTTTTAAAGTATAGTAAGAAGCATAGAATCAGACATTAATGAAGCAGCATCACACAGACTTTTAGGACTGAAACAGTTTTCCAAGTTGTATGTAAATTCATCTGAACATGGTTGCTGTCTGTGCTATACTTAAGCATCTTACAGCAAAGGAGAATCATCAGAGAACTTAGCAGAAACTACTGAATTCGAAATGTATTACATTTCTTGCATCCAGAGAATAAAATACTTTCATAGGCTTGAATCTTTATGAAAATTCATTTTAGCTCTCATTGATCACTCTATTCCATTCTTTCTTGAGATGGATGTTTCAGTGAGATGGGAGAAGAACCAGCCATGAAATCTGTAGCTCAGCAGGCTGCAGACGACGAGAGGAAGTGTGCCGCAGGTTGTAGAACGAGTATATTTGCAACAGAAGACAATTGTCAGTAGAAGCTCCCTGTCCAATCTCGAAGTTTAATGTTTTGTATATTTCAATTTCAAAGTGAAAGTTTAATATTTTTATCTATTTCATTTGGAAAGGAGCCGAGGACATAGCCATAACATCAAATATTATTCACAGAGAAATGCCCCAAACAAAAGTGGGTAGAATAGTGGTTGATAGGCTAAGCACACAACATGAACGTGCAATCCCAGTTACCAGAAGCCGAAGCAGGAGGATTGCCAAGTTTGAGACCAGCCTGGGCAATTTAGCAAGTCTCTATCTCAAAATATCTATCAAAAGGACTGGGAATGTGTACCCCAGTGGTATAGAGCTTGCCTAAGCATGAACAAAATCTCTATTTAATTGCCAGTTCCACAAACAAAAACCAGTGAATAAACCTGTCATACTCATTTCTAACATTAAGCCTTTAATCTGTTTCAGAGTCTGCAAGAACAGATTCTGAGTACTTGCTTCTGATGCTTAACAGTATTATTGTGATCTCCTCTGGGAGGGTTAATACCCTGGGATATGATTCACTTTGCATCTGGAAAGATATATATATATATATATATATATACACACACACACACATACATACACACACATACACACACACACACACACACACACACACACACACTCTTTAACTGACTTTACACCTTTCCTCATTTTTCCCTTCACCTGTTGTTTCATCAGTCCCTTTGGTAAGAAGGTCATGATTTTCTGTGTGGAAGTAAAAGAAATACAGAACTGCATTGCCTTTTATCAAGGCTTATAGCATCTGGCTGAGCAGTAGCCTTTTAAAATTTTCTCCCTGTTCTACACATATCTTTTTTCTTGCCTTCATTATTTTTCATGTGACTCAGATTATGGATTCTGATTTTAATCTAAGAATCATGGTACTCTCATATACAAGAAGGTATATACTTGTATTACCTTTTCTAAGCTATCTTTTAAATCGATTCCCTTTAGATTCTTCCTGTAGAAATGCCTTCTTTTAGTTTCTTCTCATTTTCTTTTTCTGATTAGTAGCACTATTGAATAGCCAGAATGATATGTTTTAGGCTCTTCTGTGGCCTATGAATCACTATAGGCATGGGAGACTACTACCTCCTTTTTCTGTTTTTGAAAAGTTACATTCTTTAAAACCTTATAGGCGCACACCTATAATCCCAGCACTCAGAAGGCCAAGACAGGAGTATTGCTGTGACTTAAAGGCCAGCCTGCGCCACATAGCGAGTTCAAAGCCAGCCTGAACTACACAACCAGACCCTGCCTTAAAACAAGACAAAACAAAACAAAACAAAACAAAACACAACCTGAAGGAAATGCTCAGAGCTGTTCATTTAGGAAACGTTAAGTGCTTAGTGATGTTCATGTTCTGGTACCATTTACCAAACAAAACTGAATTCTGAGTCTAATAGGAAAGAGGAAACATGTAAACAAGTAATTACAGTACATGTGACAGTTGGAAAAATAGCCAGAATGTCTACCACCCAAGAAGGCAAGTCTAGTTATTCTTTACTCCAGTAAGTCCTAAAATTATGCTGCATTCTGCTAGCATTTGTATTTTGACAGTAGCTAGCCAGCTCTTTGTTGGTCAGAAGATAGATAGTAAGGGATTTTATCAGGTTTATGTTCTTACAGCAGATTTAGACCTTAGCGGGGTCTAAAAGTCCTCCAGTCAGGGGGCCAGTGTCCTCCATGCCTGCAGTTGTGTGTTCTTGGAATGTTCTGGTGATCTGTACATGCTGTCCTTGATTCAAGGCTCCTGTGACCATCCTTGGGTCTCCCCACAAGGAGGTGTTCACAGCCAGTGCTCAGCTCTTACGCTTTCCTCAAAGCTGCTCATTTCAGGTGCACACGCGTGAGAGACAGACAGACAGACAGACAGACAGACAGACAGACAGACAAAGGACCTTCATTTTGGTCTTTTGCTACATTTTCTGATTCAGGTTCCCTCTGATCCGGTGTGGGATGCTTATAAGAAGTGTGTATCATTTAAATTTTAAGTTTACTTTTTTTTTCTCATTTTATGTATGGTTTTACACATAGACCTCTTTCAGACATATTTTCTCCTGTTTTTTCCCTTAAATTCTGTAAACTCTTTATAAAGCAATCATCTAGACATCTTCCTGTTGTCACATGATTTTAGTCTCCTCCAAAACAGATCTGTAGATTCTTGTAGGAACATTGTAGCACACAAAAAAAGCACATTATGCAAACACTTCTGCTTGTATTTTGAAATGTGCGCACTTCCTTTGATGATAGCTGTCTGTGCCACCCTGTTTTTTTGTGGAATGTCCTGTACCGTCTTCTGTCTTGGACTGTCTTGGATTCTTCTGATGCTTTCTGCTCACTGTTTATTGGCACATGTTGCAGTTACTTCAGTGCATCTGCCCTTCCCTCGTATGAGTGGTGAGTCCTACCAGGACAAGAAATGGTTTGTATTACACTTTGCAAGAACCAACGCTTTGGAGTTAGACTGATTTTGATTACTAACCTGGACATTTTTTTAACTCAATAACCTTGGACAGATATTTTAAACTACCACAGCCTGTCCTCAGCTGCCTCATTTGTAAAATGAAGCTACTACTTAATTTACTGGATTGTTGGTACTGAAGTCAAGTGTGTAAAGTGTTGAGTGAAGGAAAAGAGTTTAGAATAGGAAAAGGGTAAATTATACACTGTGGACCTTGATTACTGTCCTGTACACATAATATTAAAATACTTGTTTTTGTAAAAGCACTCCATATTTAAAAAACACTGATGCATTGGATTTTTAAAGTATATTTGCTTATATTTAGTTACAATGAAACACTATTAAAAACATCCTCTTTTTGTCTTATTTCCCTCGGTTTACAGGCAGAGAAATTTTCTGGATTTAAAAACTTTTTCCTCGTTTCAGGATTTATATCATCTTAAAGAAAATTGTTATAAATGGGCTGTGTTGGGGAAAAGCACTATTCATCATTTTTTAAGTCAGACCTTCAAGTTTCCAGCTGTCTTGAAGAACATAGAATTTCTAAGACGTTGAACTGTAGCCAAATGAGTGTTGTTTGGACCACGAGCACTGTCATCTAGATAATCTGGGTGAAAGAAAAAAGGCAAACTTTTGGAAGATTGAAGTAAAAATTAATTGAGGTCAGGAAAGCATTCTTGTTAAGGAGAATGACAGGAAATAGAACCCAGGAAGCACAAATCATATTTAGCTGATCTAGACTTTTCTATTTATGTCATTTCTACGTCCTTACAATATGAACAAATTTTGACTGTTTTTTCCGATTACTTTGTCAGAAACTCTTCATTTCTGATCAGAGCCCTTCATTTGAATGCGTAAAATTTTTTCGCTTATCCTAAATTTTATTTTCAGATCTCTGAAAATGTCTGTTGCCTGACAAATTTATCTGCTCTGAAGTACTAGTCTGTGTTGCTTTATAATAAACATAATCCTAGAAATTCTAGTGTGAACTGCATCATTTATACTGGAGTAACAGAACAACATTTTCTCATAAAACTGATTTTGTGACGTCTGTCTGAAAGAATTCATTCACAGTCATTTTCCTTGTATGTTATAGTTAATAAAGTGGAATGATTTTTGTGGTTGTTAAACTACACAGACAAAAATGTTCTTTGAAGATCCAATACGACAGATTTGTCTGCTCTTTCAAGTTCAATGTAACATAATTCATATATTTGAGTCACTCATCAGAGATTTGCTGTTGAAGTTTGAGGGAGTTTAGGCTTTCTCAAAATGAATACTGATGGCCAGACTCCAACCCCTAAATGGTGGGAGCTAGGAGACAACAGGATGGGGTAGCAGAGGAGACCTGAAGTACAGAAGCTATGATAGCCAGTTCCCTGGTAAAAATGCAAGAAGTAGGTCTTTGGTCTTGAACTATAATGGGTAAAAGTGAGGATAAGGAAGAAAGCAGCTTTTGGGAAAAAGCAAGGCAATGTATGTAGATTGAGGCTTTCTGGAGTGGTCATTGGCTGTGGAGTAACAACGACAGCACAGTGTGGCCTTTTAGGAACATTTTGCAATTAGGACTCCAGTGACTGCTCACAGTCAGGGAGTGATCACCGTCATGGAGCGGTGTAACTCAAACTAAAGAGGTTTTTGGCCCCAAGTACTGCTATCTGCAGTAGAAACTTAAGGATTAGGGCCCAGTGTGTGGGTCTGTTGCCTCTACTCAAACATAAAAACTGTAGACTTTGGAATTGTGAATTTAAATGCCTCAAGCTAGATTAGTTAATAAGACTCATGTATTTAAGGCACCTGGCTGGTAACCAGGGACAGTGAAAATTCCATGAAGGCATAATATCCTGATCTGGTGGTCCTAAAATGTGTTAGTGGAAACAAATATGTGGAATAGTGTTTTGTTTCAGGGCTGGTCTGAAGTCTGTTTTATCTCACCATGTTGTCATTATACAGACATCTACATCTTTACTCTTTTAGAAGCAGGTTTTATTTTTTGAAATGGAGTCTTACACATTACACTAATGCTTAAAATTGGGTAGAAGGGATACGTTGTCTTAGTGCCCTGCCCTCTCAACCTGCTCCGTTCTTTCCTGTGATGATTTTGTACAAACAAGAAAAACTCACTAGCTGGTGACCAGGGACAGTTTATTGTAAGGAGGGGGTCTGTCTACATTTTGCTATCTATAGTTATGCATTTCATAATAATGAACATATTGCAGTTAATCTGAGGACCAAAAAGAAACAGTCTGGCCACTTCCTTGTGTTCACTTGCCTAAGCCACTGCCATTTCCTGTTTTGTGATGTTCTTCATAAGGACTGATGTCAGAACACAATTTAAACTTACAGTCATTGCTTATGTCTTTCTCTATACTTTCTAGCAGTAATTGGACTAGTCCGGTGTTACATAGAGATATACCAAAGATGGTTTCAGCCTATTGCAAGATTTTCAGGTTTAGAGGGGCGTAGGTAGCATCTAAAACAAGGGCTTCATGAGTGCAACTGTGACTGCCAGCCAGTACGATCCTTTCACGGAACAGAGGTGATCGTTTGTGCTCCTTGCACTCTTTCGGCACTTAGTAAAGATTTGCTTTGCTTAAATTTTAGCATGGTAGTTTTACCAGATACATTTTATACTGACTCTTTGTTGTTGCTAAAAACTAGACTTTACAAATTTCCCTAGTATGTAATAATCCACCAGCAAGCTGGCACAATTTAATCATAATAATCTTCTTTAATGAAAAGACTTCCTGCCAGGTAAATTAGATGTTTATTGATACTTTTTATGCAAGAGAGCATGAGTATGGTATCTTGAACATACATTAAGTGGTATGCCTTCGAGTTCTATACCAAAAATAAAACTACTGCAAACAACTCCTACTTTCAAATTGTTCAGTACTGAAAACTAATGTTTTGTCGAACATATTTATATAAGCGAAATAGGCTTAATATTTAAACATCTTACCAATAAACAGTCCTTTTCTAACATATTATATGATTATATTCTTTAAAAATAAAGTGTGTTTAGTAGCTTGGTTTTTCATTATACTTTGGTCTTTTCAAGTCTTTATGGAAAGTTTACTTTCCATATTTTATTTTTGTAATGTTTTGATGATGAGAAGACTTGTTAATTAGATTGACCACACAGTTCCTCTGAAAAAATGATACATATTAGCCTTGATTTCCTATGAAGATCGTTCTGTTCAGGGCTAGCTCCTGGCAAGTCAGAAATCCCCCTTCTTGGCTTGTGGAAAAGTTTACCAGTAAGTTTGTTATTTAGAATTGAACTCATCTGCAAGTTTTTATCCAACCCTTTCAATCTGTTGGACTTATTAACTTGCACATACTGCATTCCCAGTGTGAAGTTTTTTGGTTTTTTTGTTTTTTAGACAAGGTCTCACTTTGTAGTTCAGGCTGGCCTTGAACTCATGGTGATCCTCCTGCCTTGGCCTCCTGAGGGCTAGGATTATAGGAATGTGCCACCAGGTCCAGCCCAGTGTAAAGTCTGACATAAATAAACAAAAACAAGTTATATCAGGTTGAATCAGTAGTACTGTTGGAAGGTGAAAGTGTATCCAAGTGCGCAATCAATTTCCTTTGTGTCAGCGGTTCTCAGTGGGGGATATCCCCCAACCCCAGTGTCTACACATAGTTTTCCTTGTCACAGTTGGGGGTTTAGTATTCCTGTTGTATCTAGTGAGTAGAGGTCCACAGTGCCACTAACCATTCCACAATAAATAAGATAGCTCCCCACAGATTAATGCAGTGTACTGTGTGAATAATGATGACTACAGCCAGACTGCTCCAGTGCTAGGAGAGTAGCTCAGTGGTAGAGCACTAACATGTACAAAGCTTTAGGTTCCATCTCCAGCACTGGGGAAAAAAAGCCAAAACCATAAATCCTGCAGTGTATATTTCAAGGAAGGAATTACTAGAAGCCCACAGCCGAAAGGAATTTAGGTCGGAGACAGTGGGTGTTGGCAGGTAAAGGAGCGGGCTGAACTGAGATAAACTGTTTTGGTGTGGATTTAACTGATTTCCTTTCCCTGACCCTTTCTTTTTAAAACCTTTTTATTACTACGTATGTGTTAGTTTATATTTACATTCATGATGGGGAGTCTATGCATATATTTTTGATAAGATTTTTATTTCTGAGACAGTGTTTCTTTATGTAATTCAGGCTGGCTTTGAATTCACTATATAGCCCCAGCTAGCCTCAAACTCATGGCAGTCCTCCTGACTCAGCCTCCCAAATGCTGGGATTACAGACATGTGCTACCACATCCAGCTCCTTTATCTGTTAAATGCAGATTTGTATTCCTTTTCTGCCTACCTCACAGGGTTGTTGTGAGGGTCAAATGAAATAATTAAGAGTTCCTTATAAATTGTACAACATATTGCGAATATAAAATAATCTGCAAATATAAGGAAGATAAGATTTTTAGTAAACAGTATTGATTATGAAAAGAAAGTGAGTTTGATGGATTTGTTTTCTGTTTTCTTGTTTGTGTGGTGTACCTTTCTTCATCTTAGTCAAGTTCAGAGATGATATTCCTTTAGTTGTAGTTTTTTGTCTTTTTATGAATGCATAGAGTTAAATCTTTCACTTGATGAAATCTGATATTATTTGGTAAAGATCAGCGAATGGTGCAAAGCAAAATTATAAAATGAAAATTCTGAATTCCCAAGTGGCATTGACTGAGACGGATAGAAAATCATCATCACTATCATTACCATGATTGTCCTCAGTGTTGATTGTTAATGGGTTCTGTAGAACCAGGAATATTTTTCGGTGTTTTTTTTTCCTCCAAGAAAACTGTAGTTGTTATTTTGATTCATGTTCCTATTTTCAATAAAACAATTGCTCCTAGTAGCTGGTAGACTTTACCTAGCCTCCAGGCCAACTAGGTATACCGTGTGGATTCTGAATAGTAGTGGATCAACTTAGCTTAGTCACAATTTATAAAAAGACTTTTTGCTTTGATAGTGTCTTGCATGTGGCACTTGTCATAAATAGACCATGAACACTGTAGGACTTCAAGGCTCAGATGTTGACTGGTTGGTAGAACTGTTAAGAGTAGAATAGGCTGCTGGAAATTACTCCATCTAAAAGGTGTCCTAGCTCTTCCTTGGTCCTTGTGATTAATGGGAAAATACTCTTTTCAAAGTCAAAGGCTGCTTCGTTCCTACCTTTCTCTTCTGAAAAGCATTATTGGTTTTACAATCAAGAGAACTTATTTTTCTTCTATTTTATGTTTATTCTTCATAAAGTAACTTTCTATCCATATAATTGGGCTCAGAAGTAAGTTCCTATAACTTCAGACTTGCATTTTTATAGTGTACCTCAGCTCTGCTGGCTAAATGCCTCCCTAAAACTTGTAACTTTGCTGGAACTAGATGGTACTCTGGAACATTTTTATACTAGATTGTTGATTTGTACACACATAGTGGTGAAGAAGCTAGAAACACAAGAGCCTCCCTTTCCTGATCTTGAAGCAAGTTTCCCCTCTCTTCTTCTAAGGGCTTTGAGCTCACAGGCAATAATCCTACCCAGTGTATCTCGCTAGGACAACCCATTTTAAGTGCTCAATAAAGAGTAAGTCTTCTCCCACATAATCGCTAAAGAACAACATATGTTTCTAACGTCAGCTTTTTATTTTTTTTTTTATCTTTCATTTTTTTGTTGGTAAATCTCCCAGACAACAGCAGTTCTGTAGAGAGTTTAAATATGAAGGAATGGCAGGACGGGCTAAGGGCACTTCTACCCAACATTAACATCAGCTTTGGTGGACTGCCCAATTCTTCCTCCCCCTCCAACGCCAACCACAGTGCACCACCGTCCAACACTGCCACCACCGACAGCGTGAGTTGGGACAGCCCTGGCAGCTGGACAGACCCAGCGATCATCACAGGTAACTTTCTCACTCCCTTTAGCTCAAATCATTGCCATCGGTTTGGTGTTTAGCACAGAATCAAAACAGAGGTCTCTTCAACATCAGTTCTTTGCACAAAGCCACAAGTGAGGGATGCTCTGCTTCCTTTTTGGGGTCTCGGTGAACCTGTCAGCCTTGTGTCCTGAGGCATCAGGTACCTTGCTTGCTTCTTTTGGTCAACATAGGTGCTGATGTCTGGCAGCATGCGTGTATTTTGTAGGCCTCAAAGTTTAAAAGCATCTGACTGAACCGTCTTAGGAACGTACTCCACTTTTTTTTTTATAAAGCTCTCTATTATAAGGCAGTCTTGTTAGGTGTCCCTGTTAGACAAAGGCAAGCACAATGGGAAGATACTGTCACTCAGTTCTGGGAAGTTATTTTCTTGCCTTCTGCTTCTGTGACAGTGAGAGTAAGTCTCTTGTAGTGAAGAGGAGGCATGGGTTTGTGTGACAGTAAATCTTGGTCCTTGCTCGGGGTGAGGGTAGATAAAAGGAAAATAAGATTTAAAAGGTATTTTTTAGAAGAAATTTAAAATTATAATTTCTGTGTTTTCTTAGATAAATTAATCACTTCTGTCTTTTACATTTGTTTGACAAATGTCTTACTATTTCTGTACGGACTCACTGTTTTCCCTCTCGTTCTCTGTTCTCTGTGCAGGTATTCCAGCCTCTTCAGGAAACAGTTTAGACTCTCTTCAAGACGACAATCCTCCACACTGGCTAAAATCCCTCCAGGCCCTCACAGAGATGGACGGCCCCAGCGCTGCCCCGTCACAGACCCACCACAGCGCCCCCTTCAGCACACAGATCCCTCTGCACAGAGCCAGCTGGAATCCCTACCCTCCTCCCTCAAATCCTTCCAGCTTCCACTCCCCACCCCCAGGCTTTCAGACAGCCTTCAGACCCCCCAGTAAAACCCCCACAGATCTTCTACAGAGCTCCACACTGGACCGCCACTAGGCATGAGGAGAAACCAATAGAAAATGCAGGATTTGTCCCACCCTGTTTTCTCCTTCTCAGCCCACCCACAGCTCCCTTCTCATCTCTTAAGTTCTGAAGAATCCAGTTCCTGATCATTTTTTTTCTCCCTGCCCCCAGATGCAATGTGATCACAGGGTCATTACCATCTTTTTTTAATTGTAAAAGTTTCTTTTGATCTAGCATTTGAGTGACAATGTTGAATGTTTCTTAAAAATGCCTTTTTAAAAAAGGAGAGGGAAAAAAGAAATCAAAGGGCAGTCTCGATACTTAGAAAATTACTGTTTGTCTGTTGCGCATAATAATGACATAATCTGCTTAGCAGAAAATGACAATTAATTTATAGGAAAGGTCAAGTAAATGCATTATCAACTGCAGAAGTTGGAAAACCAGGTTAATTTAAATGAGATTGCTAAATGCATGGGGGAAGGCAGTGGTCCTGGCATCCATCTTGTATTCAGCTTATCATTATTGCAGGAAAAATGCTTTTAATTTTTTAATGTTTTTTCAAGTTGATGGGAAGGACTTGAGTGTGTCAGTAAGCAAAAGAATTGATCAGAAATTGATGGAAAGATAAACTGATCTATAATAGTAACTGGCTTATTGCTAAAGAGTTTATAAGGAGGGAGGAAGTGATTTTTTTTAAAGGAGAAAAAGTTTGGCTTTAGATTTAAAGTTAACTCAAATGTTTAAAAGAAAAAAGTACTCACAGATTTAAAACCTATATATAATGTAAGAGCTGAAATGTAAGTGATTTCTTCAGTCTTTCTCCTCCGTCAGAATCTTTGTTTCTTTGACCTTCAATCCACCTGACGAGGGCGCTCTGAGATAGCACTGCTCTGGGGCCATCTGATCACCAACAAGAGCAACTCTGACCTCTTTGCCTGCAGCTTTTACTTAACCCTGTAGTTTCTGGACATTTGTGCAGTATTGAAGACAGGAGAAAAGAAAACAGAAACCTGGTATAACCTGATGCTAAAACTAAAAACAAGGAAATGTACCTCTTTCTTCAGAATTAAAACTAAAATCTTAAATAAAACAGAAAACTTGATGATGACCCCCTGGGTTGTTCTTGCTTTTGTTTTTCTAGTTTATCGAGTGCCAGTTTAAAACATTTTGTGGCAAGTGCCATCTCATTTTTCCATTTGGCTTCTCATCTTCAGCCACAGGGAGGATGGTTTAGAAGGTGAAATTAGGAAAACAAAAGAAGATCATTTCTTGTCAGTCGCTGCCATCTTGTCCTCAAATACTACTGTGGCTCAGTAGATGAGCCCTCATTATCTGCTGTTGTCATGTGGGCCAAGCCTTCCAGCTGAGAAGCTGCATGTGCAGAGCTGGGTGGATTACTGACGTGCTGTGATGCTGGTTCTGCTGGGGGACCTGGCAGGAGGGCCAGCCAGTGTGCAGCACAGGTCGCCCTACCTCCTGAGTGCCAGGATGGGAGATGGGGAAACACTGAGAAAGATGACTGTCTTAACGATGACCCATTTCAGGGAGAGCCTAACAATGGAAAGAGATTATACCACTGGCTGGAAGAGGGTAGATGTTTGAACTTGAACATTACCTTCCAGCGCCCTAATCTATGTGGTTTGTACATCTTATTTTGGGTGCATTCAGAAGTTGGCAGCTAGTGAGTCATGATAAGGGAATCAGCAGGTTGAATTACGTAGATCTAAATTGTATGTACCATGTTTTCAGATAGATTTTCTCAAACTTGCTTTAATTTAAAGAACATTTTTGAGATGTTAAACAAAATATTCTGGAATGTCACCACAAATAGATGCTGGCCATTGGACAGAACATGTTTTGTAAAATTAACTGAAATGTTACCGTGATAAGAGAGAAGACCCAAAACTGTAGGCTGTCTGTCCTGTGAACTTTCCTTCTGTCTCCTGGACCTTCACATTGCACTGCAGAATGAGGGGCCAACGTGTCAGTAATAGTCACAAAGCAGTGACTTGTGACCTTTTTGAGTGGAGGGGATCTTGAGGATGGTATATTAATAAAAATACTATTTTCTGCAAAAGGAGGAGGTTCTGCCTTGCAAGGTTGTGCTGTATTTGTGTATGTTTACTTATAGAAGACCCATGTCTTAACAAGCCCTTGGAGTTCTTTATCCAGTTCCACTTCTATGTCTCCTTGCCGTCCACAGTGGGCATTATTTTGATTTCTGTGTCAAACTCATTTCTTAAAGAGTTTTGCTAGCTGTGTGTGTGTGTGTGTGTGTGTGTGTGTACTATGTTGTTCAATTTTTAAAAGCTAAGTAACAAATCCAGCTAGGCTATACAAGGAAAGGCTGATATTATCTACTCAGGGAACAGCTTTTAAACTAAGAGCATCTCTAGCTCATAGTGTAGCTCTGGCTTTTTTAGTAAGTTTTAAAGGTCACAAGCAAGACCTCCACTTAACCATTTGGAGTATCTTCACAGGTCTACTAACACATGGCAGAAATATGGTCTGAAGGATAGTATCACTGTAGCTTCCCTCCCATCTTCTGGAGTAAATTAAAGCACAACACGTAGGGGTGAGTTTGGGGTACAGGCTAACAGTTGGAGCTGATAATTCTCCAGGGCATGGAAGTAAGAATAGAGACATTAGACTTGGTCAAAATCCAGATAAGTATGGACAAGAATCTGGGCCAAACAGATCTTGGTAGCTTGTTGGTATAATGGCAGTAGAAGTTGGTACTGGTGGTTCTTCAGCATCTGTCTTTGGGTTACAGTACTCAGATCTAGTATATAGCAGTCATTCCTAGGATTTCCCTTCTGCCTTCTTTCTTGGACCCTCTTTTTTCCTATCCCTGTGTACTATACCTTGATTGTCTTTTTTTTTTTAATCTCTCACTTTGCTGAAGTATCATGCTTCATGATTTCTTGCGAGATAAACCCTTTAATAATTTACATGTCTGAAAGTAATATTCTGTCTCAGTGGATAGTTTGGTTGGATACAGAATTCTCAGTTGTAAATATTTTTTCCTTCAGAAATGTGAAAATGTTATCACCTTCTTGCTTTCAGTGTTTCTAATGAAAAATCCAAAAACATTCCTAAACTTCATATCTAATCTGTTTTCTCCCTCTGTGCAAGCTCGTTCCAAGTTTATCTTGTGTTCTGAAATTTCAAAATGATGTTCCTAGGAAGGGCTCTGTTTTAATTCATTGTGCTGGAAACTTATCTCCAGCCCTGGGAAAATCTTGTCTTATCATTAATGAATCTCTTGCATTAATTTTCTTTGTTTGCCCTTTCTAAAAATGTCATTGTTCAAATAATGGGCTTTTTTTTTTTTACTTCTGTTTCTCTTGTCTCCAGTTCTCTGTTTTTTTGTTCCTCTTTCTACAGAATTTTCTGTCAACTTTTATTTATACAGTCCTTTTCATTTCTGTTTTGCCAAGTTGATATCTGTTTGTTAGATTTGTTCTCTGTCTTTCTTATAATAGATTTCTCCAGTGTGTGGTGATCCTTGGTTTTCTGCTTGTGAGGAACACCGAAAATTTGATTGAAAGTTTTGAAAGTACGAATCAAGCTTACCAACTTTGAGCTCGTCTGTGGGAGGGCCTGAGTCGTGTCTCTGTTGGGGAACCGCTTAGGCCTTGTCTCCACTGGTCAGATTCTGTAGAGAAGTCTGAGAATGGCCAGCTGAGAGGATAAAGGCCTGACTGCTAGCATTTAAGGGCTGTTTTCGGGTCTCTGTTTTCATTAAATCTGTATTACTTACTCCTTCCTTTTTCAGTATGTTTTCACTCCAGATATTAATTATCAAAGTACCTGTTTATCTAAGATAACATCTTTGAAACATGAGGTCCCCATGTTTCAAAGCTGTTCTCTTTTGTTCTTTTCTTCTTTACTCTTTAATTTTGCTGAACTTTTGGGAAGAAATCAGGTGTGTAAGTTTGATCTGCCATCTTAGACCATATTTGTGCTCCTTTTGTAAACAACTAGAATAGTCTGCAGAAAGAGGAGGACTGTCTGGCTACTGGTCAGCAAGCGCGAGTCCCCGTTTCTTGGTTTCAGTGGTACCTGCCATCTTTTCCCCCTTGAAATGGTCTCTCACTTTGACATCTTCTTTTCAGTGATGCTCCTTTGGTTTGCAGTAAAAAGTTTTATCTCAAAAAAATAATCATACAGGGCATTATTTTAATAGTTAATTTTTAGTGTCAATATTAAAGACAAATTTTACCGCAGTTTCCAGGGCTCACTGCTCCAAGTCAGGTGCAAATGGGTCATCTCTTAGACTTAGCTAAATTAGAACAACTTTTGAAATTGCAGGTGAGGGGAAAATAGCCTTATAAATGTATTTGATATTTTTAAGAGTGTAACAGTGTCAGTGATGTATTTCTGTGGGCATTCTGCTAGAACACGCTGAACTGAGCTCAAGTAGCACTTGCCAAAACAATTGCCAGGAGGCCTGAGTTACACTTATGCGGGCTTTCTCAAAGTTTTATCATTTTATAAAGATCCTTATTTTTAGGATATATAAACTTAAAAACTTGGAAAGCTTATATAATTAAACATAATTGTGTAATATGTCCCTTTTCAGATTTAGCCACTCCAGTTGAAATAACTTATCCAATGGAAGATGGCTGAGGTCATTAGCATGAGTTGTTTGAAAAAAACATTTATTTTCTCGTAAAAATCAGTTCTGACTTTGTGCTCATTGACATACTGTTAATTTAGTCTAAGCTTAGCCTTTAGACACTCATGGCTGATTTTCTAACAGGAGGAACTACCTTTGAAAGCATATTTATAAAATTGTTTCAGAATAAATTAAGGAAATGAGTAAATTTTTTTTTTCTTTTTGGTTTTTTTGAGACAGGGTTGCCGTGCAGTTCAGGCTGGCCTTGAGCTCACTTTGTAGCCCAGGCTGGTCTCGAACTTACAATGATCCTTTTGTCTCACCACAGGCATGCATCACCACACCTGGCTAGTAAATTATTTTTAAAATTCACTTTAAGGACAAAATAATTATTTCTATGGGTGGTAACTCAGATGCTTTGGCAAAGAACATAAACAGGCATTGGCCCAAATGTCCAAGGCACTCCTGGGAAGAACTGGTCATTCTGAAGAATGTGTTCTGCATTTGACCCATCTCTGGTGGAAATGGCTGTATCAGGCAGGTGTTAATAGGTGTAGTCATTGCACTTCCTTCCTGGCCTGTTTCAGGTTGAGGATGTAGGTATATAAAATGATAGAAATGAATAGACCAAAGAGATGTGTGTGTGAGAGAGAGAAAAAGAGCGTGAGAGCTGGATACTTTAAAAACATTAAACTCTAGCATTTAAAGAAAAGTAATGATTTGTGCCTCTCTTACTTTCAACTTTGGTATTTGCAGAATTAAAACATTGTTAAAATGTCTGTTCCTAGTCCCAACGCACACTCTTGTTTTCAATAGCAAGAATTCCTATACTTTTATCAGACTTTCATGTGCCAGAAGTGGAAAAATAGACTCAAAGATGTTAAATTTTTGTCCTCAGTCACAGGTTTGGTGGTGGTGGTGTTTTTAAGCAGAACCAGAACTGATTGTTATCTATCCTCTACGACGTTGGTTCATGAATTTGTTCCAGAAGCTGCAAGTGTTTGGCCAGCTTTCTTGTTTTTTATTTTTTAAATGACTTTAAAAAGGAGATGGAAGTATCTACTCTTTATTTTAGCTAAGAGGTGATGGATGAAAGGAGGTGAAGAGATACTTTGCTTATCCCACATTATAGGGTGTGTGTCAAAGTTTGGGTGGTAAGTCCTTTAGGGACTTCTTGATTAGTTTGTACTAATATTGAGCTGTGTTTACATTCAACTGGAAAACCAAGTGAGCTAGTATCATCTGGATTTTATGGAAATAAGGGACAAGGCTTGTCTTCAAATACTGAAGTACAATTACAAAGAACAGATTATTGGATGAAGGAGACTAAGATTTGGGTTTCATTTAGTCTGTCTGCTTTGGACTAGGTATAATGTCTGGTGCTTCGAGAGGTACAAAAATACGATGATACCTGCTCTCACACTGAAAGTGTGCAGATGATCACCTTTTAAAAAAGATAAAGTGTGAGTTCAGAGGAACAAAGTGGCAAAGAAACTCAAAGATATGAGACCTCTGGATAAATGGAGACTTGGCTGGTGATCAGGGTGATGGACTGGGCCCTACCTGTGCTGGAATGAGCCATGGACAGCTTCTAAGCGAGGGAAAGACACGTTGGATTGCTCTGTATAGAGGCACGGCTCTTAGAATGATGAATAAGGAAGGCACAGGGACAATTCTTTGGCTCAAAGAAAGAACTTGTAAGGGACCTAGGCTTTGGCTTCTAATGGATGATCAATGACCCCTGAAACCAGTTGCAAAATACAGCATGTGTGTCTGTATGTCTTGCCAAATTAGTCCAGAGCGCCCACCATACAATAAGAATGTGTAGAAAGCTAGAGGAGTCGTCCAGGTGAAGAAGGTTTTGGCTGGTAAGAAAGGAATGGAAAAGGTGAAAACAATTCAAGGGAGATTTCAGGAGGGCTAAAGACGTTTTGTAAGTTACTGGCCGCAGTTAAAGGATAAAGGGAAATTATTTCATAGCCCTCTTAGATTTTCCTAGATCCTCCACTAGACTACAAGCTTCTCAAGAGCAGAGAACACATTTAGTTTGTTAAACATTACATTCCCAGAACCCCGAGGCAAAAAGTAAGTTCTTAAATATTTTATCTGAAAGAGTAAATTACATTATGGCTGTGGGTTTGAGCCAGAAAATTAGAACAATTAATGATACTATGTTTAAAACAAATGAAAACTCATGGAAAGAAACTATTGTACTTCCAAAAAGACAATTCTTATGTTTAGATTTGTTAGATTGAGATTCTGGCAGATCATCCAGCCGAAAGGAAGGGTCGGAAATATCAGTGTGTCACAGAGGAGACTGGCCAGAGGTAGCAGTACAGGGCGAGGTGAGGTGGGAACCTCTGGGAAACTGGTACAAAATGCAGGAGATCTGAATGTGGTGCTGGTGTGTAGGTCAATTTCTAGATGAGAAGTACTGAAAACTACTCTGTCAGGTTTCATCAGGAAATGGGTTTCACAGCTGCGGAGGGACCAGGGGAGGAAAAGTCAGGTTTTCAGATCTGGAGTGCAAGACCCATGGAAGCCTTTGGCCACCAGCAGCCCTCCATACTCCATGTAACTCTGCCTCCCTTCCTTGCACATTGTTCTCTAAGGCTGCAGTGTGTAGACCAGTGATGCTGAACCCTTCAGAGCTGTCATGGTAAACAGCCGCTGTGGCACCTGTGCCATAGGTTCACCAGCACTGGTGTATACCACTCCTGTCCTCACCCCAGCAACCTGCTCCATGAAACTTTTTCTTAGGCCCTAGATAGATCTAGGCAGTCTTATCTCTCTTTTTATGTCATACATGCCTTGTTCTCTTTGTCCATGCAGTTGACCCAATGTATCTGTAGAGTGTTGGCAGATGCAACAAAGCACATCAAAACATTCAGAAAAAAACTCTGTCTATACTGAACATATAGACATTTTTTCTTTGCCATTATTGTCTAAACAATGCAGTACAACAACTGTTTCCATAGCATTTTCAGTGCATTAGGCTGTATCAGTAAGCTATTAAAGTTTATAGGAGGGTCTACATAAATTATTGGAAAATATTGTGCCATTTTGGCTTTTAGCATCCTCCAATTCTAATATCACACAGGGCCCTAGAATGAATGCCCAGGGGAATCAGGGTTAGCTGGATCCCCGCTGAGGCAGCGTGGTACCTGCGTTCATTTTTACTGTCTGAGGGAGGGGAGGAAGGAAGCTCTGGTGGTGGATTCTGTTGAATTGTGTTGGTGGAGATCAGTAAGGATCTTCAAAGGACTGGTTTTCATCTGGGGGAGATACTGGAAGCCAAGTGCAGTGAGTTGAATAAAGAATAAAGACATCAAAGAAATAGAACTAGACTGGGTATGGTGGTGCAAACCTGTAATCCTACCACTTGGGAGGCTGAGGCAGGACAATTGCTGTGAGTTTGAGGCCAGCCTGTGCAACATAGTTCAAGGCTATCCTGAACTACACAAGACACTCTATCTCAAAAAAAAAAAAAAAAAAGTATTCTGAAGAAGCTTGATAAAAGGGATAATGACCATGCAGTCTCAAGTAATGGAAGATTTTTTCCCAAAAAACATCATACACCAGTTCGAAGTCAGAGAAGAATTATTCCGAAAAGTAAATTTGTACAAGAAAGCTTAATTGATGTAATTAGGAGTATGTGTGGAGGCTGCATCTTAGGAAGAGGGATATTTTTCCTTCCAAGACGGCAGCAAAGGAAACAACAGAGTTTTGAAGAAAAGGCCCACCAGCTCAGGATGATGAGAGGGCCGGCGGTGGGGTCAGGGGCTTGAGCTCGCACAAAATGTGCAACATGTAAGGGAAGTACAAAAGGAAGGTCAAGGAATGAGATTAAGACAGTGTTCCGCAGGAAAGGCCCAGGAGGATTGCTTGGATCTAAAGAGGGCTCTGTCAGGTGATGTTGCCAGAAATGCCCATTATTCTCAGAGAAAAAGCAAGGAGCTGAGGCAGTAAAGATGACCAGGAGCTTCTGGCAAGTAGAAGTGGTGGAAATCATGGGACTGGGCTTTGGGAGGGGAGGAGGAGACCCAGGTGCGCATCAGGAGGTTCAGGCCCGTCCCAGGCCAACAGCAGAGGGCACTTAGCAGTCCTGCTGCCCATCTATCTCCTAGAAAGGGTTCCTGACCACAAGCTGGGTGCACACATGGAACATGCTGTTCCCATGGACTTGTCAGGGTGCTTATAAAACACAATCTGTTTGTAGCCTAGCATTCTACATGCTCAAAAAATGTCACAAGTTTCGTTTTGTTTTGTTTTGAAACAAGGTCTCCCTATGGAGCCCAGGCTGGCCTTGAACTCATGGTGATCCTCCTGCCTGCCTCTCGAGTGCCAGGATTACAGGCATGCACCACTGCACCCAGCCAGAAATTATTCAATGTTCTAGTAGTAATACTTCAAGAAGGAAAGCAGGGCTACTTGGGCCAGAAAAGAGACAGTCCCTACACAAATATTTGAAGAGCAAGTAGACATTTTTCACAGGTCCCATTGAGGATAAGTTAAGACTCTGGGGAAGAAATTTAAGAGAGATCCAATGTAGGAAAACCTACCATGGCCAAGGGTTGATGAGCCAGTTACCTTTCCATTGCTATTATAAAATATCTGAGATAATTAAGTTATAAGCAGAAAAGTTACTTTACCTAATGGAGTTCTGGTCCAAGACTGGGCAGGCCCATTCTCTGGGCCTCCGGTGAGGGTGGTACATTATAGTGGGAGTGTGTGGTAAGCCAAACGCTTCACATCCTGAGCCAAGAAGAGACTGGGATTCCAAGATCCCCTCACAGGCACAGCCCCCAGAACTCTGCAGACTCCACAAAGCTCCACCTCATCAAGGTGCCACTCTCCCCAGTTGCACCATCCTTTAACCCATAGACACTTGCAGGACACTCATCCAAACCACACAATTGGTAAATGAGCCTCCTTCCATTTATGGAAGGACTAATGACCTCCAAAAGTCTTTCCTAATCTAGAAAATCTAGAATGCATTTACTGGTATAATGCCAAATAATCTTAGAAGTGAGTATAAGGTAATGTGAAGCTTTGTTGAGCCACTTCACACTGAAGATCTCTAAGTAATCTCCTGATTGTCAGGCTTTAAGCTGAAAGACCTGTGGATGAAACAGCAGAAAGTGTTCTCACCTTCCTCCTCCCTGGACGAAGACCACAGCCCTACTCTTGGCCTCTGTTTCCCCACCTGTGCACCGAGAACACCATGCATCTGTGGCTGCAAGGCATGGATGAGCACTGCACTGTGAAGGAAAGGGCTCCGAGAACCAAAGTACACTGCACGTGCAGAGGCAGCACCGTCACGTGCTGCAGTGTTTATTCCTCATGAAATACTGCTGTGTGCGGTGTGCTACTGGCTGGGGCCTGCGGTGTAACCTGTTGGCTGCATGGATTTCTTCAGCGTTGATGAAGAAGCACAGAGCAGTGCCACAGCCACCTGGACCCTACTCCTGAGGAAAGCACCTGCCGGTTCCCTTTCAGTTCCCGTGGCTCCTGGGTCTGAATTCTCAACAGCCCTGGGTGTGTGTGTGTGTGTGTGTGTGCCTAATTGCTGATTGCTTCAGATGATCAAGTCGACAGCTTTGAATAATTATCCTGATTATATCTGACACTGAAGCATTATGAATCTTAGCCAGATTTGTGATAACAGCTTACACACATGCGCGTGCACGCACACACACACACACACACACACACAGGGAGACATTTTATCTTGGAAGAAGCCTTTTTACAGTATGAAGTGGGGAATCCAGGGTTTATAATGGAATCCCATGCCCAAGATGCTTCATAGAGAAAAAAAAACATGTATATGTATATTCCCTACATAGATATGTACAGATATATATGTACATATATATGTATCTTTATATATGCAGATATGTACATGTATACGTATCTTTATATATCCAGAGATAGGTGAATTTTAGTCCAGTATAAGTGGATGGAAATTATGTGTATTTATTCATGGACATATACTTGTAGTTCAGGATGAAAATATATGTTCTAATCATTAAATAATGGGCTCAAAAGGAGACCAATGCACATACGTTTTTACAGTTTTAAATTGCAAAATATGAGACATAATGAAAACTGCATAAAGCCGAGATATGCAAAGTGCTGTAGTAACACAGCAGAGGTAGGGATGAGTTCCGCTCTGGAGGATGAGCCAGCTTCACAGAAGAAGGAGAAGCCAGGCTGTGAAGGAGGAATCACAGTTTGCCAAGTGAATGCCGGAGACGTGGAATGGAGTGTAGAGATGACGGAGAGCATATGCCATTCCAAGTGAGGAACAGACATGCCAAGTGCAGAAGCAGACCAGCGGTGTGCTTAGAGTGGGTTAAAGAGTGAGTGGACGGTTTTACTTACATATGTTGAATCTAGAAAAGTTGAGGGCTGAATGTGTAGTTCAGGTGGTGAAGGGTGCAAGCTCCGTATTCTCCTGGCCTTGGGCTCAATATACCCAGCGCCAAGAATACAACAAAAGGTTGAGCTCTTAGACGTTGAGAGTAGGGGCCGGGGATTTAGCTCAGTGGCTTAAGCGCCTGCCTGGCAAGTGCGAGGTCATGAGTTCGATCCCCGGTACCAAAAAAAAAAAAAAGAAGTTGAGAGTAGGTCACTACTGATCCGCACTTGGCAGAGTGCAGTGGGTGAGGACAGAGCAGATGTCCATCAAAGGGGACAAAACCACAGTTAGACGGGAGGAAAAAGTTTTTGTGCTCTATTCCATAGCACAGTGACTGTTTCTAACAATCAGGTATATTTTGAAATTACTGAAAAAGATGTTAAACATTCTCCCCCAAAGTAAATGATAAGCATGTGAGGTGTTCCATGCCGTTAATTAGCTTGATGCAGTGTACATGTACACTGTACCCATGCATATATACAATTATTACTTACTGATTGCAAGTGAAAGAAAACAATTTTTAAAACAATGGATGAGAGGGGCTGGGGATTTAGCTCAGTGGCATAAGCGCCTGCCTTGCAAGCATGCGGTCGTGAGTTCAATCCCCGGTACCAATAAAAAAAAATCAGGCCCCCAAATTCAAAGACCCAATCCAAAAATGGGCATCTCGGGTGAATACACAAGTCTCAGATGAAGAAATACAAATGGAAAATATATATATATATGAAAAAATGTTCAATATCACTGATCATTCAATAAATGCAAATTAAAACAAAACAAACAAACAAAAAACAGCAATGAATGAGGCCAAGCGCGATCATGACCCACAGCCGCGCGGTGATGTGTGCCACCCTCACAAACACAGGGTTGAGAAGTACGATACAAAACAATGAAAGTGTCTGGTTTCACCCATATACATTTTTAATCTGTGAAATAGGTAAAAGCAACTGTGTGCACAGCATGAAAAAGAAAAGGGCTGGATAACCAGGAAGAGAGCAGTGTGCCTCTGAGAAGCAGAAGTTATCGCTGGGAGCAGTGTGGCAGAGCGTCTGAAGTGCCGCATGTGTTTACTTCTTGGGCCATAGAGTGCCTTGTCCGTTACGTGAGATGTGACCGAAAAGTACAGTGAATGTTTAAATTACAAATCTTTATCACAGTAAAAGACACAATGCCATTAGTCCCCTTCAAAATACCCCCCCACTTTTTAAAATTTCTGTTAGTCCACGTGTGTACCTCATAATGATTGCATTTATTGTGAGAAATTGGTACATGCATATAACGTATCTCTATTCTTTTTCTCCCCCTTCCTTTACACTCCCATTTAAAAACAGTTTTTGGCATCAGATTAATTTTTTAAGTCTTTATTAAATTAATTATAAATACAGATTAACAGGTCAAAATACATATAAAACACACCAAACAATTATACTAAATCAAGGTACACTGTTAGGTACATTTGTCCATGCTGGATTACAGTAACTTTTTTTCTTTTTTTTCCGATTGTCTTTTATTTTGCAAATTACATACTGGTTTTTCATATAAAAGAAACTATGAGTTATTTAAGCTTGTTTCTTCCTCATTGAATCCATCCCATTGTTTTTGCAGCTCTCTAAAGCAGTTCTGAGGGCTGGGGATTTAGCTCAGCGTCATAAGCACCTGCCTTACAAGCACGCGGTGGTGAGTTCGATCACCAGTACCAATTTTTAAAAAGAAGCAGTTCTGGAAGTCCTCTTTCATAAGCGTTCTTAGTTGCACGGTTGTGACCATCCTGACGTCCTGAATTGATTAAAAACATTTACCTTTCAGGGTTATTTTGACTTTGAGGAAGAGCCGGAGGTCACACAATGCCAGACCCACGGAATGTGGTGAATCAGGACACTGTCATGTTTTTATGAACCTGATTTTCAAATGGATAGCACTCGGCAGCAGCGCCACGTTTCTTAAATCACGTTTCATGAAGACACTCATGAAAGACTTCCAGAACTGCTTCAAAAAGTGGCAAGAATGATAGGATAACTGTGTTTGATGTTGGGAATATTTTTGAGGGGAATTAATGACCACGTATCTTATACTGTAATTTTTGTATTTAAGCATATACTGTAACTTTTGGTTAGGCCATATATGTGAATGTATGTATGTATGTATTTATCTTTCTCTAGGTAGGTTAAATTCTACAAAATAAATATATAATCAAGGCAGCAATGTTAAATCTGCCTCTGGAACTATCATAAAAACACTTTTGCAAGGACCAAAGAAAGATAATGGTAATGCTTAATGAATTTATCTTATCACCTTTGACCTAATCTTTACAAAGAAGATATCATTTTTTTCTTTTTAGTAGATTTCTATTAGTGATGAGGGAAAGTTTAATAACTTGGTGGCACAGTGACTATCTAGGACCTTTTCATGGCAATGTGAACAACAATTATTACATATCAAAACTGTGTAGTATGGTAACAGAGGGGATAAAAAAGCAACTAGAAGTGCTAAGTCACTGTTCCCACACTCTAACGTTAAAACGTAACTACTATACAGTTGTAACCCTTTATGTTGAGCTAATTTTACTGTTTTAGAAAGTTTCAAAAGTAGTGCATAGAATTCCCACATACCCTTAATCTAATTTCCCCCAGTGTTAACATTTTATATAGCCCCAGGACAGTGATCCAAACCAGGAAATTAACATCAGCGCGATACTATTACATTAGTACAAATATACATTTTTAAGTTAATAAAATTATTCAGAACCTTTTTATGTATTTGGTGGGCATCTGAGTTTTTTTGTGGTACTGTATATGCCCTGAGACCATAATGTTAAGTGAAATCAGTCAAACACCTAGGCTTAAATATTGCATGGTTTCTCTTGTATGAGAAACCCAAAATAGAAATGAAGGGCAAAACAAAAGACAGGTAATAGAAAACAGGGAGACAGACATTTTGCAAATGGAAGGGTACCAAAAAATGGAGGGAAGAGGATGAAAAAAGAATTAAGATGTGTCATTAACGTTTACCAACTACCTGTGAGGAATGTAAACATGTACTGCAAACATATACTAATAAAAAATAAAAATTGGGAGAAAAAAAAGAAAACCCGGATCTTGCTCCCATTAGGCCTCTAACCCGTGTCACTTGGATAGACTACTGAATAAGTCAGAAGTCATTTTGTGCTTCCAGACCACAGTTTCTGCACCTATAAAATAAAGGCTTTGGAGTAAATGGTTTTGAAAATTCTTCCATGATTTAATATGCTCCCACTCCAGTACTTTGCAACTGTGGCACCATTGGCCAGGTGACTGGCCAGGGCCATGGCGTTGAGTGAGATCAAGAATACAGTGAAGCTCACAGGACTTAGTCTGCAATTCACTGGCATAGGTTGCTGCTTGGTTCTCTTCACCACGGGGCTGCAAGGCCTCATGACATGGCCTAAGCGACTCAGTGTTCTCCTAAGCTGGCTTCTCAGAGCCATAGTGTTGGTTGATGGACTAGGTAAAGCCAGGAGCTGATCCGGAAACTGGGCTGGCGGAAGTGGGAGGAGGATATGGAGCCAAAGAGCTCTGAAGAAGCCGGGCAGGCAAGAGTCCTGGATTCCTCACATAGCCAGTGCTTCTCCTCTGTGTGATCAGCGATGCCTACATTCATGTCACATACGAAGACAGGCTAGCTGAATGGCAGGTGGGTTCCTAGTACAAGCCCCTAAAAATAGCAGAGGCAGAGCTCCAGTTCAAAACAGTGACAGAATCAGCAAGTTAATTAAGAAACATACCAGCAACGATGAGACAGCTGGCACATTTTCCATTCAGATCAACGCTGTTCAGGATGCGCCGAGCGGGTGTTTGTTTGTGGGACTGAGCTAAGTTGCAGACTGAGAGAACAGCTCCTGGGAGAAGGCTTCTTCATGTCACAGCTCCAGAAAAATCCATGTCTCCCTGGTGCATATGCTCTCTGATCAGATGACATTTCAGTGGAAAACTGTGTAGGATTTTCATTTAAGTGCCCAGTATCACAGCCAGTTCCTCTCTTCTTTTTCATTGTTCTTTTAATTTAGTCCATTTATATTTCCTGTTGTTTGATTTTCAATATGGTCCTCATTAGAAGGTCACTGGCCGTCACTAAGTTGTGGGTAAACTTAGGAAAGTACTGGAACCTTCTCAGTGTGCTGGCAGTAGAGGAAAGCAGAGGTATGCTATAAGTAGCAAAGAAATGAGCAATGGGCATGAGAAGGAAAAAATAAGGAGGAGAAAGAAAAAGAAGGAAAAAAATAAGCTGTTCCTTCCTAGCCCATGGCTCTAGGCTTCCTGTGAGCCCCTGGTGCCTGAGCCGGTGTCCAGGTTTTGTTTGGTTTTCTCTTTCCTGTTTGATGTAGTCCTCCATGTTCAGCTGCTGTTGTCTCCTCCACTTTGATGTATTCACACCCACCATGAATCTGCCCCAGTCTGTTCTCCTCTCCCTGTGTTTGTCAGTCCTGGAGAGGAGTAGATGTAGACAAAGCCATCAACCGACATGGGCCTGCACTCCAGTCTCTTTCCTCTGTGAGCTGGGTACCTCTGGTAAGAATCTGAACTTTTCTACAGGAAACATTGGTGCAGGGAACTTCCAGTCACTTATGACTCATCACTCTGTGCCATGTATTAGGTGTACACATTGTTATGTCAACTTCAGTTTTAATTGACCGTGGCACCAAGCTCTGTTTGTAAATGCCCACTTTTCATCTTTTGCTATGGGTAATTTTACTTGGGTTACTATTTTGTGACTATACTGGATATTTTCCGGTTGCCCCTGCAGACTCTCCTTTTACCCTTCTCCCTCCTAGGCCCCAGAGGCTGGCCTACCTGGGCAATACTAACAGATTCCTATGGTCTCTGATTTTGCTTGAGTTTGGCCAAACACCAGTAGGAAATCAGAAGAAGGAGAGTGACCTTTAGTGCCTTGGATCCCTAGCTGTGAAACATCTTGGTGTCTGTCAACCAAGAGTCACACAATCCTCTTGTCACCCTCCTCAGTGCAACTCCCTCCTCCCAGGTGGCAGTGTCTTTCCCTCCCCTTTTCCTTGGGCCTAAGGGTAGTAACCATTCCTCCATAGTTGCTGGGCCTGGGTTGCTACATATTCATCATAGTTCCCCCACATGCCATCTCCAGCTTTGTAAATGATCTGATTTAATTTTGCCATCTGCTTCCTGTTGGGAGTCTGGTGAAACACTGGAAAACAAGGGTGAGGGGAGAACTCGGATAGGCCATAGGTAGGCACCATTTCCAAGGTACACAGGTCCACTTGAAGGAACTAGAAGGAAGAGGAAGTGGCTGTGTCACCCTGTTTGAATCATTTTGACCCTTGCAAGAAGGACCCGCTCTGTCTGCTCTGAACATGCCCTTTCACCATGAAAAGGAATCTTGAGCCAAGGGGACCCGCCAGTCTTATAGACTACACTCTCCTTTCAAGATCCTTCTATTCTTTCCCAGATGGCCATATATAGAGACTACAAACCCGCTTTCCTACGTGTGGACCTATCTTAGTTACTTTCTCACTGCTGGGACAAAATACCCAACATCTACAAGTTAAAGGAAGAGACGTTAATTTGGTTCAGAGGTTTCATAGTCAGCTGGTCCATAATCAGCTGGCTCCAAATCATGACACCATGACATAGGAGCATTGAAAAGGAGAAACAGTCCATGGTAGGACAGAAAGGAAACAGTGAACTATCAAGAGCGTCTATATTCAGCCATAGTGACCCATATCTTCCCACTGGGATTTATCTTCCAACATCACACCCAGCCATAACTCCATCAGTGAATTAATCCAGTATCACACCCATGATCCAGTGTCACATGCCCATGAATCAGTGTCATACACCCAAGATCCACCAGTGAGTGCATGAGGCTATGAAGGGACATCTAGATACATGCCATAATAGGACCTTGTGACAGTTAAGCTCAATGATCAACTTGACTGCCTTGAGAGCCACATAGGAGGTTAGCAAAGCACACTTGTGGGTCTGTATGGGAGGGTCACAGAGGTGGGATCTTGGGTTCTGTTGTATCTGGTCTGTGGCCCCTCTCCTGCTGGTGTTGTTCCCCTGCTCTGTTTCTGATCATCATAAGGTAAATAGTTTTTTTCTTCCAAGCCTTTTCACCATGATGTTTCTGCCTTGGAGCCAACCATGGACTGAACTTTCTGAAACGAGGAGCAAAAACAACCTTTTCTCCTTTGGTTGTGTATGCCAGGTATTTGGTCCCAGTGACGAAGCTGGAAGCTGGCTATTACAGGACCCCTGGGCCCAAACCAAGGAGCAGCCAAGGACAGATGCTGCTGAGGGGTGGAGTGTGGACAGATCTTGGGTGATTGGGCTGGGACATTCACCTGCAGTCAGCCCAGGCCTCTCACAGTGTGGAATGGAGCCTAGGGTGAGGAAACTAGGAGGTGGAAGTCAGCCAAGAACACAGAATTCTAGGGATCTGAATTCTAAGTGAAAATCAACTAGCAGGTTGTTATGAAGGTGTATTTGTCAAGGCTGAATGACAGAATACATTTATTTTCTTCTTTGTCAGCTTGATTTATAACTTTTAAACAAGTACACACATAGCATAAAGACCTCCATTTGTGCTTTTACTTTGGACACTGCAAATGTTATGAGTTGGTGGTTTTCAGAGTAGCACCATCTCAGAAGCAGGCGGCTTGTCTTCTTCCAAAGATTTATAGAGGAGAGTTAGCCAGTGCCCTCGTTAGTCCTTGCTGTGAACCCAGCCCCTTGGAGATTTTCTTTGTTAAGTGTGGATCCCTGAAGTACAGAGGTGGGCTTTCCCTCCTGTGTGGGGCAGCCTCCCTGGGTAGGACCTGGGAGCCACGGGAATCGGGAATCGGTTGTGGCCCCCTGAGAACCTTGCCAGCACAGCAGGGCCTCTGGGCCCTACAAGTCTCTGCTGCCCTGCCCCCAGTGCTGGGTTCCAGCCCATGCAGATTCTTCCTCTTTCATTGACCACTTGGGTGCTAGGACAGGGAATGCACACATTGCCCAGTCCCTCCTGTGTCTACACTCGCACAGCCAGCTCAGGGCCCATGTGAATTCTGCCTGTGGGGTTTGTTCTGGCTGCCCTGGCTCATGAAGCTTCAAGGACCCTGCGTGGAGGGAGCCCAGTCAAGGCCACCGCACCACAGAGGGAGGGGTGGAAGGAGGAAAGAGACTGGCCTCAGAGAGCCACACCCCTGCAACACCTCTCTCTGGTCTCCTTGTCTATCTGCGCCCAGGACCTCATTGAGTGGTTCTCAGTTCAGGTGGGATCACTGTGACTGAAGTCCTGGACTTCCTCGTGCTGTCCCCAGACTGAATGATGCACCTCGAGGCTATTCCAGAGAAGTCATCTCATGTAAGCAGCCTTCTGTCCTCGCCACACTCTATGGTTTTTCCCTGGACTTTGTTGTCCATGCCTATGACGTCACTTACTGCTTATGCGGAGTTGAATCTTAAAATTGACATTTCCACCTCTGTCCTGGGAGGTCCTCTATATGAATATGTGTGTGTCTGCCTCCTTGATGTCTCCAGTTTGGTGTTTCAAGGTCACTTCAGCTCAATGGCTGCACCCATAGTCTTCTACTCCAGACCTGGTCTTTTTCCAGTTTTGCCTAACTTGATAACAATGTCCACCTGCCATCACATCAAACAACCAGAAACCCCATGTCATCTCCCATACTTGTTTCCTCTCTTACTCCAACCTCGTGTCCAGCTCATTGCCACGTGCACTGTATTTACCTCCTACGTGCCGTTTCACTCCATGTGATTCTGTTCATCTTTACTGCCACTTTTTTCTTGATCATCTGTTTGTCACTCAGACCCCCGTGGGAGCCTGGTCTTTCTATAGTCATTCCTCCTCTTTCTGCCGTGTTCTCTACCCGTCATTCAGAGCAAGCTCTTAGGAACATATCTCTGTTGAAAATATATCAGTGCCTTTCCATTGCTCTCCAGGTAAAAGATGAAAATCTTAACATGGCTAACAAAGCCTTTCACGTGTAGCTTCTGCCATTGTCTCTGCCCTCAGCTTGCAGCGCACTCCTCCTCCCTCGTCTTCCTGGCTTCATTTCGTTCCTCTGATGTCTCTGTGCTGCCCCAGGGAGTGGCACTAGCTGACTTCTCTGTTTGAAGCACTCTTATCTCATCAAGATAAGTCAAACCACAGTCAGGATTTTCTCAGGGAAGCTCTTTCTGACTTCCTTAAGTAGGTAAAACTTCTTGTAATGAAGTCTTACTGCACTATTTTGGTCTCCTCCTTAGCACTTATCACAGTTCAGATTCCGTATTGGTCTGCATAATTATTTAATGAATGCACATATTTTGGTCTAGACAGTGAGTTCCATGAGGGCAGACTGGTGTGTATTTTTGCTCACTGATATACCCATCACCTGGCATGATGATCAAGTAGTAGCAAGTGTTCTAGAATGTGTTCCATGATAGATGGGCAGATGAGTGGAAGAAAGAAAGGATGAAGCAGGAGGGATATTTGCTTAGCAGGTGTGTTGAACAAAGCCCAAAGCTAATAATCTCTTAAATTTTTGTGTCATGTTAAGATGGTGATATAAATTGAGAACATTATGGTTTCTTTCCTTGGAAGGCAGAAGAGGGAGACCCTTTGAAAAAGGCCAGGACTTGGCCTTGGCTCCGGGACATGGTTGGCAGTTGTGTGAGCTGTGTGGTCTTGAAGCCTGAGGCAGCAGATGTCCCAAGCCAGGCCCTTTTGTCATCTTCCAGTCAGCACCAGAGTGTCAGTACTCTGACAGGACCCAGGCCCGGTTCCGGAAAGTAGTGTGTGTTCAGAATGCTGGTGTAACAAAAGGGGCAGGGCTCTTTCTGTCTCTACAGAGAAGGGAGCTGGTTCCTATTTCCCCACTGGGTGTCACTGTTGCCCAGGGCCCTACCTCCCCCAACTGGGGAACCAGGAAGGAATTACGTGGACCAGTCTAGACTAAAGAATGCTGGCTGTGGGCCTAGTTGTGGGTTGCAATCTTTGTGTGCTACTGTTACAGAAAAACAATATCAAACCAAATGGAAGACTCTGTACTGAAGAATCCAGCTGAGCTGAGAAGTACACAGGCATTCTCCAAAGGAGGGTTGAGAAGAGAATCACCTAGAGCTCAATTCCTCTGACCCCCTCCTTGGGCCCTGGCAGCCAACGGGTGGGTACTCTCTAGTAAGTGCTCAGTGTGCTCAGCCACGGGGCTTCCAGCTTCACAGATAAGGGGCACAAACACAACAAGCACATGCGACCTGGTCCTTGGCCCCTTCCCCTGAAGGAAGTACATGGCAAAGAAGATGGAGCCAGCCAGGACACTGGTGAGAGAAAAAGCTGTCCTTGGAGGGCTCAGGAGTTAATTGGACAAAGACAACATGGAAAAGTTGCGAGACAATGGCTTTGTCATGGCTCCCGTGCATGGAGTGGCCTCACAGCGTGTTTAGCTCACGCTCCAGGGCCCCAGGGCCGTAGCACTGCCTCCCACCCGGGTGCAAGTCAGTACTGTTGGCTCACATTCTGTTCAGCCCCAACAGGAAACCCTGGAGCTGTATAGTGACCTGGCTCTTCCCTAAGATTGTAGGCGCCAAAAGGGGAGGGCAGAGGCCTGGGGCTGGGGCTCCTTAGAGAAGCTCAGAGCAGCTGGCTAGAATGAGGAGAAAAGAGCAGCCTCCGGGGCTGTAGAACACGCATTTCAGAATAGGAGCCCCAGGTTCTACCACATACCCCAAATGACCTCAAGGATGCCATGCTACATTCCCACTGTCACCAACTTGGAATATAGATCTGTCCCACCCCTCCGCTGGCCAGCCTGGAATTGAGTGACTTGACTGTGCTCTCTATGCCCAGAAGCAGATTAGGGAAACATGTCATTGACTGTAAAATCAATAAAAATATCATCCATCAAACATCCCAGGCACAGTTTTTAAAAAGCAAAGAGGTACAAGACCTTGGCTAATCCATGTACCTCTCTGAGGAGGGCTCTATCCTCCGAAATAGATAATGAGATTTCCAAAGACTTTTTATAGTCTCGTGCCTGTCCCTATGGCCACAGCAGCAGTGCCCGTCAAGGTCTTCCAGACGCTCACACTATCAGCCCTGCACTCAGGTTCAGGAGACTAAAACTTGGCCTGTGCTTTCAGACTGGCTGCCGCACTAGATGGTCCCAGGGGGAGGGATGGTGAGTGGATGAGAAAATAAAGAAAAGACAAAATCTGGAATCAGGTGGAGCCCTTACTCTCCTGATAGGAGAAAAGGAACTGCTCAACCAGTGTAGCACATTTATTTATACCCTCCAAAGAAGAAGGTCATTTTCAAGCCTGCTGCTTAGCAACTTGTTTGCCTGGCAGGCCTGGGCCCCTGCCTTCTTGGTGCTGGAACAGCTTGTTTATAGAGCTTGTTTTGAGCTCTCTGTGTATTCAGGGCTGGTCTTGCTTTAGCCGCACACATGTGATCAATCTCCAGCTTCATTGGCTCCTACCATGAAGGTTTACCTCTTCCTGAAAAGACCTGACTCAAGAGATCAAGAGCACAATTTAATGATTAAGACAAAGTGAATAACCTCAGATAATTTAATTCAATCCAATTGCTACTGGCTGGTATCTATTGCGTGTCAGACACAGGTGCAGAAGGGAAATGGTAGGCAATGTGGCTTAAGGGGACAGATCTTAAGTGTATCACAGGCCAACTTAAGGGTTAGTTTCACTTTCAGGCTGAGGGGAGACAAGAGAGTATTAAGAGAGGACATGACCAGATTTATATTTTAAAAGTTAATCTGGACTACTGTGCTTCAAGTCAACTGGAGGAGGAAAATAAGCTGTCACGTGGCATATAAAGAAGCTGATGGGGAAGTGAAAGAGGAGCAAATAAGGTGGTTTAGATAAGGTTAATATAGTTGTTACCAGACGTATACACACCTGAGTAATATTTAGGAGGTGAACTTGGCAGAACTTGGGGAGAACTGCATATGGCAGACCAGTCACCAAGGATGATGGCCAGGCTATGGTTCGGGTCATTCGGTGGATACTAGAGTCATTCACTGAAATGATCAGACCGAACAAAGTAAGTTTCCTCCTCTGGGCCTTGCTGTCTTCTATGGTTTTGTCCAACTTTTCATAGTTTCAATTTCTACTTCCCAGAATGTAGACAGACCAGCTGAAGGATTAACAGAAGTTAGTTACATAAGCTGTAGACCAAGGGTTACAAATGACACATTGCCTAGTATGCTTGTTTCTGTTAAGATACCATAGAGTAATGTCTGCATTTTGCAACACTTAAAGAAGTGAGTGCCTGTGATGTGTGTGGTCCTGGAAGAGCAGAGCAAAACTTGTATCAGTTGAAGAGGAGAAAATTCAGTTTTCGTTTAAAGCATTAGTTATTTCTCGTTCCTTATATTTATTTAAGTTTTGCTTACATTGTATATTATTTAATACCAAGTAAAGAAAAAAATGTGATGAAGACTCTGTAATTTGAATTTTTAAAAGCCCAGTATTCATGTTAACTATGAGACCTTGTGGGATCATCCATTGCAATAAACGTGCCATGCTGGTGCGAGAGGGGAGAAAGGCTATGAGTTTGCGCACGAGTGTGTGTGTGTGTGTGTGTGTGTGTGTGTGTATGCACGTGGGAACCTTCTGTACTTTCTGTTCAACTTTGCTGTGAAACTAAACTTTTCTTTTGAAAAAGTCTAATAGGTCTAGCATGGTGGTGTACATCTCTAATCCCAGCACTTGGGAGGCTGAGGCAGGTGGGTTGTTGCAAGTTCCAGGCCAGCCTGGGCTACAAAGTGAGTTCAAGACCAGCCTGAACTATATAGTGAGACCCTGTCTCAAAACAACACAAAAAAAGTCTAATAAAAAAGACTTAAGTTTTCGGATTGGCATTCTAAGAAAAAGATCAGGAAACATATTTCTCTGAAAAGGACCATATAGCAAATTATTTTAGGCTTTGCAGCCTTTGTTACCACTGCTCAGCGCTACTGTACTACAATGGCATAATGCATAATTAACAGGAGTGTGATCGTTCCAAAAGAACTTTACTCACAAAAGTAGGCAATGGATCAGACTGCTCCTCTAACTGTAGTTTGCCACCCTCCGTTCCCTAAACTGAGATTCAATTAAGCACAAGCATGGAAATTATGGGGATTATGAATTCACAAATCAAGAAATCTGTGAGCCACTGGAAGCAACTTTCCCAAGATGCACCTATTAAAATCTGAAGGCAATAATTCTGCAAATCCAAACCTAGAATTCTACAAATCCAATTCTGGGGAAATAAACCAGGGCTATGGAAAGGTGTTAGAAGACCAAACTCTGTGGCTAATATTCATTTTTTTATGTTTTGTATCAAGTGTGTGAAATTATGTACAGATATTCCTCATTTAATAATCTACTTGTTTAAAGACTGTTCAGATTTTTGACTCACATCTGGATTTAAGTTGCAGGAACATGGGCAGAATTGTGGCCTTATGGTATATTCATATGCAACACAACAATGATTTTGTCAATGATTTTATATATATATATATATATATATATATATATATATATATATATATATATGACTGAAGTCCTATAAGATTGTAATGGAGCTGAAAATTTCCTATTGCCTAGTATTTTATCATATCTTTTGTATGTTTAGATATGTACTTATACTTGTATTACAGTTGCCTAAATCTAGGATAGTATTGATATAAGGATGATATAGGACCTCCAAATAATATAAGGAAAATATTACTCTCAACTTGCTAGATGTGTGAAAAGCTGAGTTTGTGTTTTCTAAAATTGAGGAATAAATTCTAGGAAAAACAGAGGTTAAGAGTAGGAAAATTTTACTGAGAGAAAGATAGCTTCTGTCTAAGAGAAACAGAAGGGGCCCCAGAAAGTGTACTGACTGTCAACTCCACTTCTCAAGGGATTTTATTGATGAAGGTCAGGTCACCTGTGAGGCAGGTTCAGGTGGGACAAAACTATAGTCAACTAAGAAGATTATAAGTATAGTTATTTAGATGATACTGATCCAGTGGGAATTCCAAGGTGGATGTAAGATGGGACAAAACTATGGTCAACCAATAGGATTTCAACAAGTCTAATCACTTAGGTAATATTGATTAGATGGTGATCAAATGGGGAAACAAGCCACCTAGCAAGTATACATGGACCAACAAAGATTTTCCAGGAAGGAATGGACTAGGGAGGCTTTGGTTCCCCAAGCAGTGTGATTGGTTCTTGTCTAGAATATCAATCGCTTCTGTTCAACCCTAGGGAAAGTATGTGGGTATAGTCATTCCTCTTTTTCTTGAAGCATGACCTTCAGTGAATATGCTTCCAGCCACAGTTGTCTTCTGGGTGAGGGCCCAACCCTGTTTAACTGCCTATAATATTTATAATTAACTTAGCTGTCTACAATATTCCCTTCTCTGAAGAGATATCTCTAACTGCACTTAGGGGAGAAGGGGCATAGTTTCTATCTAGCTGCTTTGAGTTGAGAAGTGTCAGTGTAAGGGAGACTGTAGTAAGGGGCCTTTTCTAGTGAGCAAATCTA
Organism: Dolichotis patagonum; assembly: GCA_004027295.1. Classification (NCBI taxonomy): domain Eukaryota; kingdom Metazoa; phylum Chordata; class Mammalia; order Rodentia; family Caviidae; genus Dolichotis; species Dolichotis patagonum. The sequence continues at coordinate 62,998 of PVJX010003131.1, forward strand.
ATGGGCCTCAGATAGAAGTCATGTTATGAACTCTCTTTACAAGGTCAATAATGTGGATCCCAGTAAAAGGAGTCCAGTCCATTGGTTCCTTCTGCATAATAACTTGGAGTCTGGCAGCTTCTAGGCATGAATAAAGAAATTTCCTGAGAAATTAGAGCATGTATAATCAAAGTATGGGCACTAGAACAGAAAGACAGTTGGGGACTGGAATAGTTACTGTAACTTGCTGGCCCTTAGACTGCTCTATTGATAGAGATTATCAGTAAGTCTGATTTTTGTTGTTGTAAGTGCTTCTAGTTTTAGCTATAAGAAAAAGGATAGTTTGGTAGTTTTGAAGGACAACTGTAGCTAAAGAACTTAAATACACTCATTGAGTTTTCATAGCTTCTATCTCATACTTTTCTGCTAGATGTTTAAGACCATGTTAAAATGTTACCCATATTAATCAAAATTAGTTTTTTTCTATTAAGTTCAGTTAAGTCTCCTCAGAAATTATTTTTGGAATCCTGTGGAGACACTCTTAGCTCATCTGTCAGTGTCAGCCATCAGGATGGGTCATGACATTACTTGACCATGCTGCTTTCTGTGGAGGCATGGGAGACTTTTCCCTCTTGGTGACCCTTTGGCACACTGTACACTTGTTGATTCTTGTCTTCTGGGTTCCAGTAATCTTCCTGGTCAGGAGGTTAAATGACTTACCAAAGTGGTAGGATCTCACAGAAAAGGTTTCCTCATGTCCTGGATCCTTGTTGACCTTGGAGAGTCAAAACCAAAATATTAGCTGTCTTCTTAGCCTAGTTACCTTTCTAGTTCTGGTCTCTAAACTTTAGTAGTTGAACACCCAGAAGAGAAGATCAGTGACATTAGTATTGCTGTGAGGGCAGTGAGTTCAACTATTATCATTTTATCTGGCTATCAAGCAATTCAAAATATGAAGTAAAGCCAGAGGACTATTATTTCTTATCATCCATGGTTGTTTTCGTAGTTGTATCCCTGCAGAATGCTAACAGATAACAGTTATATTGTTTACAGAGAAAATGTGAGATCAAGAGCCACATATTGTATTTTAGCATGACAATATGATGGTATTATTTTCATAATATGCTTAAATATTCATCTTAGTATAGAATAGCCTTTTTGTCCATATCTCCATCTGATCACAAAATATTAAATGACACAAAGAAAACTATCACCTAATTTGTTATCCTTTAATAGGATGTCATCAAAGGAGAATGCACCAGCCTGTAAATGTACCTCAGAAATTTATAATGTCTAGTTTCTAATTTTAGTATGTGATATTGTTTAGACTATTTGGTAGCTGAGCATTCCTATGTATAGTAATAAATATAGCATACAAATAGCATAAGTTTTTTAAGGCTATTATTTGCTGGATTGACAGGTACCTCTTATGACAAGTAGATAGAGCACAAAAGAAAGGCAGCTATCTGAGTCTAGAAAATGTTATCACCATAAACAATGCTGGTTTTATATCTTAGAAGACCTGTTCACTCAGAAGACATGAATACATTTAGTATACCACAAAGTTAGCAATGAGTATCACAGTTATGTGAACACCTTTGTCTCTTAATTTAGTTTTGTACCAAGAGAATCTTTCAGTGAAACCTCATTGTTTTGCCCACAGAAACTTAACCTTTTGACAATGACCAGTGCACACATATCGCAATTGGTTTAGAAACTTTTATTGAGATGTGTCTCCCATAAGGCTATAGAAATTATTGGAGTCCCACTAGTTAACAAAGACTGTAATAAAAATATTTCCAGGCAGCTGCTACTTTACTCGCTAAGAGGAATCCTGCCCAATGTCCTTAAGCCTAAAGATTTTCTATTTAATTGTTTTAACAAGTTTTCAGATGATCTGTGAGAACCATATCTTAATAATTAACACATTATTATTGACCAGTGAAAGACTTCCAAGTTAGTGTACACAGATAACAATATGTATTGTATTTGTAAAACCAGTGTTGACATCATTTTGATCATCTGGAAACCTGATTTGAAGCATGTCTTTAATGACATTTACCTATAATCTAATTTAAGTTATACACAAATATTTTAAGAATCAAAAAGGCAAAAGGAAGGAAAAAATTGTTGAGCTCTAACAAAAGAGGTGTAAGTATTATAACCAGCCACAAATTGAACAGACAGATAGACATAAGAAAATTGTTAAAAAACCAGAGTGTACTGAGATGTATTTGGCCAAGTTGAATTACAATAGCTCTTTTATAGGTTTTTAAGTTTGTAACTATAAATAGATTAGTCAGAACTTCTTGTAGGTCAATTAACAGAAATCTCTTGTAATAAGGGCTGGGGATTTAACTCAGAGGCCTAAGTGCCTACCTGGCAAGCTTGGGGTCGTGAGTTCAATCCTGGTGAAAAACAAACAAACAAAAAACCTCTCTTGTAATAAGCATCAGAACGAAAAAAAACCTTTTACATCTGCAAAAAGAACCTGAAAGGCTGCGTTTTAACCTTTTGAAAAAGAAAGAAAATGAAACTGTTTCAACTATGTTGTTTTAGGGCTTTTTTTCTATTAAATGACTCTGAATCGAACGTTCTAAAATCCAAGTCTTCAAAAGAGATCTATTACCGCCGGGGGTTTAGCTCAGCGGCGTAAGTGCCTGCTTGGCAAACGTGAAGTCTTGAGTTCGATCCCCCGTACAAAAAAAAAAAATAAATAAATAAAAAAATAAAAAAAAAAAGAGATCTATTACCTCTGGGGACAGAAAGAAAAAGGTAATAGTCCAGGAGAAATGTCATCCCTAGGACAAAGAGGTCTTTGAGACATTTTGGATTCTCTAGCTAGTCACCTAAGTAACTTCTCTCTACAACAGTGCTGATTACGTTCTATTTAAATCTGCTCTGAAAATATGTATCCCTGGTTATCTGTAATACACTTAAGAACCTCACAGATTAAAGTCTGTACTCATTATCTCTCACTAGAAGTCCATGTTTGATTTAAGAATAACATTACATATTTCTAATCTAGTTCATAGGTCTGAGTAAGTCCTCTAGTGGCCTCAATGTACTTATCAGGGTCATCTGAAAACTTTCTTAGATCTTGCTTGATCTGTTTTAGGTCACAGAAAAAAGACACATGAACATGGATAGTTTCAAATTCCTCATTTACTTCCTAAAGGGATATTTTCCTTGAGAAGCTTGAACAAAATTAGCTAAGGATACATACAGCCTTGTGGAGGTTTTAATTTTATGGCTTACCTAGAAGCTCCACTCATTATGGGGCAAGTAGGAGAACCTCAGATTCGGTAATAGTTGGCTAGGTTCTGAAGGGTAAAGAAGAATAGCTTTAGGATCAGTGATAGTGGATGTATTAAAGACCAGAGGTGTCTGGGTTTTCTGTGGCCTACATTTATATAACTAAGGATTATTTCCTCATGCAAAGAAAGTTTAAACCTAATATAACTCTAACCATTTCTTCCTCTTTCTCTCAGTATGATTCTACTTGTAAAATAGTACTATAATTAATACTTCTCTCTACATTCTATTTTGGCTCTAGGGTGTAGGCAGGCCATGCATGGGTACAAAAATTATTAAATGGCTTTTCTTTAACATGTAAGGGTCAAACATTCTCCATGCAAGGAGTAAGAGGAGTAAGGGATTTTGATGTTGAATTTCTCATTGATGTGAGAGAAAAGAATTGGGGGTTCCTTTTAATTTCTACTTGATTTCTATATCCTCAAGATGTCCCTGAGGTGACTTGCTCCAGAGCAGTTAACTGTTGTCTGGAGGATAGAAGATATGACATTGTCAGATTATCCACTCTTATTGGTTCATGACCCTATCATCCCTGGGAACTTGAATTTTTAAATCCTGCAGGTGTTTTTAAAAGCACACATTATGGGCTGGGGATTTAGTTCAGTGGCTTAAGCACCTGCCTGGCAAGTGTGAGGTCGTGAGTTTGATCCCTGGTACCAAAAAATAAAAAATTTAAAAATTTAAAAAAATAAAAATAAAAGCACACATTACAATTGATCTCAGTTGTAATGGTCATGTTTAAAGAAAGAAGCATTGCTTAGTGCTAAACCACTATTTTCTAGTTCTTTGGACAAAAAGTAAGACAAATGGATCAAAAGGAAGACTTTTCATCCTGTAAAAGAGATCAATCACCTCTAAAGACAGACAGAGTCAAGTAAATAGCTTGGAGAAATCCTTTCTTGAATTCTAGAATGAAGAAGCTTCCAATGCATTAGTGTTATCTTAATCACCTAGGGAATTTTTCTTAGCAGCAAGACAAAGCCACACTTTTTCAAGTTTATTTTAAAATGTCTACATCCCTGAAGCTTACAGGTTAAATTTATATCCATCACCAAGCAGCCACTAAGCCAGGATATGGATTTTATGTGCATTCTCCTGGATGGACAAAATTCTAAATTCTGATGTCCCATCTGACCCAAAGATGAGGTATGTGTTCTTCATCTAAGATGACTTCTCTGCCTTTGGTGTTAGCAAACAGTCATTTTCTATGGTCTTGTTTTAAAGGTTCTTAGTTATTGGGTAGAAAGAAGACCTTGGGAGTAGTTTAGAGTTCCTCTCTCTGTACTTTTACATGCTTCCAAAAAAGGAAAGTATGAAATGGCAGGGAAAGAGCAGAAATAATTGTCTCCTCACCAGCAGTTCAGACCAGAAGGGAAACCGAGGCAAAAGTGGCTCAACATTTTCTCTCAAGTATAGAGAAAGATCAGGCCAGTCTATCTCAGTTAAACGTTTCACCGATATCTTACAAACAGCTGCCAACCTATTGTCTTTTAACTGGCAGAAGGAGTCATGTGATTTATTAATAGGCATGTATATTTTCTAAACCTGAACTAGATTTCATAAAAAGACCCATTTTACACATTTCATGTCAAAGTCCACTAAGGGGCATTCTTTTCCCTAGTGCTGTTGTCTGACATAACAAATCACCACAGTCAGGTAAAACAGGGAGTGCTAGAGTTTCAGCAACTAAGTTCAAATGCAGCATTCACAAAACTGGAATAAAAGTTCCATTAAAGGAGCATGATAACCTTCCCATACTCTAAGCTTAAATTTATCATCATTTAAACAAAACAATGTGTATAAAAGCGTAAAAATTTCAAGGATATGCAATTGACAAAGGCAATGAATAAAAAATTTTGATTACCTAGGCAAGTGCCATCCAGAATCTATGAAACAAAAGCAAACTCTTACCTCCATCCAATTATCTTGGTGGGACCTCTAAATGATAGTGTGCATGATTTAGGAATGACATAGGACTTCCAAATAATCCAAATGACACAAGGAAAATAAAACTCCTACACTGGTAGATGACTGATTTGCTGAGTTAATGTTCTCTAAAATTGAAGAATGAATTCAAGGAACAATAGAAGTTAAGAGTAGGAAGTAAACATTGAGAGAAAGAAGGTTTCTAGGGGGAACAGATGGGGATCCCAAGTGGGTGGCCCAGAAACCTACTTCTCAAGGGAGTTTGGTAGAGAAAAAACATGAGATAAGGCAGATATAAGGCAGGATAAAACATTCCAACTAATAAGACTACAAGTATAGTTACTTGGGTAATATTGATCCAATGGAAAATCACAAGGTGAGTGTGAAGTGGTGTGACAAAAAGGTTAAAATCGACAGTCTGATGCTCTGTTAAGATAAGATATGCTCACCCAACCCACCACTCAGACAATTAGACTCAGTCAGCCTTGACTGACCACATCGGCTGCATCAGCTGCAGTGTGATTCAGTCTGACCACATCTATCTAGGCTGACATAAACATTCTGTTTTCAAGGACTGTCCAACCGAGGTCAAGGACATGCTTAGTTTCAACCACCCCCTCTGTTCCAGCTCCCTTCCTATTTTCTCTCACCTTATGATAAACACCCTCTATGACTAACCTGCCTGAAACAAACCTGCCTGACAACATATGACTTGATTCACGTAACCAATTGTATGATAACTTGCTATCAGCTTTTGTACTTTCTGCTTACAAAATGTATATAAATCTCTGTTTCACTCTCAGTCAGTGCTGGTGATTTGGACTTGGTCACACCAGCTGACTAGTGTAATAAACAGTTGTCTTCCAATGCCTTGGTGCAAAGCGTCTTCCATTTGGTTTGATATCAGATTTCTGCAACAGTAGGACAAAAGTATGGGCAACCAATAAGAGTACGAGTATAGTCTCAGGTAAAACTGATTAAATGGAGATCAAGTGGGGAGGCAAGTCACATACAAAGTGTGCATGCACCCAACAATGATTTTCCAGGAAGGAATGGACTAGGGAGGTTTGGGTCCTCCACCTAAGGTGACTGATGCTTATTTAGAATATGTATCTTGCTGTTCATTGCTAGGAGAGGTATATGAGTGTAGTCAATTCTCTTTGTCCTGAAATCTGACCTTCAGTAAATGCACCTTCAGCCACAGGTGACTCCTGCACTGACCTCACAAGGACTCAGCCCTGTCTGGCTGCCTATAACATTTCTAAATAACTTTGTTATCTATAATAGTATCATGCTGTGCAGACCAGTAGCCTAGATCAATAGGTAGAGGTAACACTACTAGGTTTAAGACTATTCTGTGATGTTTGCACAATGACAAAATCCTGTAACACATTTCTCAGAATGTATCCCTGTTGTTAGTGGTGAATAACTCAATATGGCTTAATATATTGATTCCAATAGCATGAAGACTGTGTTGTCACTTCCACTCAGTTCTACATGTTGGCTTCATTCTCATGCTCGAATACCACTCTCAGGAGCACCCTTGTGCTCAGCTGTAGTGACAGAGAGGGTGCCTCTCTCCCCAGCATCCCAGAACAAGCTTCTTGCATCTCCTTGGCACTAGTGGGGCTGCACCAATATAGGGATGATAAAGAACCACCAAATAATTCAAATAATATAGGGGAAATATTATAGCTCCTAACCTGATAGATGTCTGACACAGAGTCTGTATTCCCCAAAATCAAAGAATGAATTCTAAGGAATGGCAGAGGTTAAGAGCAGGAAATATTTATTGAGTGGGAGAGATAGCTTCTGTCTAAGAGACAGAAGACCAAGAAAGTGGGTTGCCCTACTTCTTAAGGAAAGCTTTATAGAACACAATCATGAGATGGGTATAAGGTGGGACAAAACTATGATCAACTAATAGGATAAGAAGCATAATTCCTTAAGTAATATTGATCCAGTGGGAAAGCAAATCACATAGCAAGTGTGCATGGAAAGAACAAGGACCTTCCCTGGAAGGGAGGATCAGGGACTCTTTCTGGTCCCCTACCCAGGTGATTAATGCTTATTTAGAATATCAAGAATTGTTGTTTATGGGCCAGGTATTTAGCTCAGCAGCATAAGCGCCTGCCTTGCAAACACACAGTCATGAGTTCAACTCCAGTACCAAAAAAAAAAAAAAAAGAATTGTTGTTTACCCCTAGTGGAGGTATATAGGCATAGTTATTCCATCTTTTGTCTTGAGTTCTGGCCTTTAATGTCCCTCTGCCCACATCTATAATGCATTCTATTTTGGGGAAGGGTACTGGAAATCAACTTCAGGACCTTGCACTTGCCAGGCAGGCACTGTGTCACTAAACTATATCTTCAGCCCTATAATGCGTTCTTACCTTGTGCACTGACTCTTTGGAGGGCCTATTTCTGTCTGATTTCCTGTAATATTTCTACTTAGCATGCCCTTCACTAACCTGAGGCCAAGCTGGGAGTTTGCAGTGCTCTATTTGGCCTTGACCCCTTGTACCTGGCAGCCACAGGCGGAGTAAACTCTGTTTGAACGCATGGTCTGATTGCTGCCAATCAGGAAGGTTCTTGAGAAGCAAGTGAGTGCAAATTACGAGAATTCTATGTGGCAAGACTGAAAGTCACCACCTACCATGGAGTGTACTCTTTCTACTGTTTAGAAACTGTTGGCTGTCTTCATTCATGTGGTCAGGGGTGATTTGTCAATGCCTGGCTCTTGGCGTAGGCCCTGCTGTGACACATAGTCACCCGTTGTCTGTTCCGAACAGTGAACAGGCTGAGTCCGAGCCTTCCTGAGTACCCTGCTTAGAGACAAGGGCAGCACCTCCTGAAGGACCTGTCATGCATTGTGTGTGGTAAAACCTATTGGCTTTATCCTCCCAAAGTGCCTGGAAGATGAAGAACTGCCCCAAAGTTGGGGTTATATATCTATGTGTTGTCTCTGTCAGGTTGCTGAAACAGAATGTCTTAGACTGAGTGGCCTATAAACACCAGGTATTTGTTATGGTTCTTAAGGCTGCAAGTCTGAGGTCAGGGTGCAGCGTCCTCCAGCGGTAGTGAGGGCATTCTTGTGGACTACGGTCTACAACTTTCTGTGTCCTCACATGGTATAAAGAGGGAGGGCTCCCTGGTGTCCCTTCTGTTAAGGGCCTTAATCCCATTTCGGAGGGCTCTGTCCTTGTAACCATCGTATCAGGGGCTTGGATTTCAGCATATGAATTCCGGGGGACATTATTGTTTGGGTCTGCAAAGTCCCCCAAGAGCTCATGTGTTGACGTGTTGGAAATCAGCTGGATGCTGTTGGCGTGTGGTGGAAATGTGAGAATGTGAGGTCTAGCAAAAGGGAGTAGTTCACTGGGAGGCTGCTTTTGATGAGTGTACTGGGACCCTGGATTTTCATTCTCTCTCTCTCTCTCTCTCTGTCACACACACACACACACACACACACACACACACACAGAGTTAGAAACAGTGAAACTGAGGAAGTCACTCCCTTCCAGCCGTTTAATATTTTAATTAAGTTTATTGGTACACTTTAGGTATACATATCACATTTATCATGGGGAATTTGTACCTGTGCATTGATATATCTTGGTTCTTTTTCCCCCCATGCCCTTCCCTCCCTTCAATCCCTCTTCTTATTTGCAAAAGCTTAGTTTCCATTTTTTCTTCTTTCCCTTTCTTTTTTTAAAAATTTTTTATTTATTTTATTTTAAAATGGAGTAAAATTAAACACAACAAAACAGAACAGAGTGAGACATAAGAAAGCATAAATTTCAAAGCTAGACAACCAGAGATCCTCACTATCTGTCATATTGTCTCTTGTTTTCTCCCAAATGGTTGTCCTTATCTTTGCATATGGGGAGCTCATACTAAATAACATAGCCAATCTTTTCACAAGATGTGTAGTTCACTGGCTCCCACTGGCTAAGCAGGGGGGAGGAAAAAGGGGGACACGTGACAGGGGACAGGATGACATGAGATGTTTGATTCTCAGCCCACATGCCAGCAGGATCACATCTGTCCCCCAGAGAGTGGGGGAGTTCCTTGTTCTCCTGGCACCCCAAGTCAACCACACAGTACAAGTCCTGATGCACCAGGGTCTCTCTCCTTCGGGCCACCGAAAGTCTGCCACACTGCCTCCAGAGAGGGGAGGAGCTCCTTGTTCTCCTGGCACCCCAAGTCAACCACATGGTGCAGGTCCCAAGGCACCAGGGTCTCTCCCCTGCAGGTCCCCTAAAGTCCGCCATACTCACCTGCTAGTTCTTTCTGATGAATTGACCATTCCATTTCCAAAGTTCTGAACTGGCCAACAGACCACAGAAAGAATTCTCTTTAGGTGCCTGTTTGAAACCAGCAGCTACAGCGATCTGCTGGCCTTGCTTCAGGGCCACTCTTTTCCTTTCTTTCCTCCCTTCCTAACTCTCCCCACTTCCCTTTTTCATTTGAATATTTTCTTCTTGTTTTACAAATCCGTTAGACATTTTGATCCTCATTTACGCTTTTAGTTTCTCACACTGGAGAAACAATGCAACATTTACACGTGTGTGTCTGATTTATTTCATGTAGCAGTGATACAGGGGAAATGCTCGATGTCGAATATGTTGAGTTTGTGTTCCCCAAAATTGAAGAATGAATTCTAAGGAATAACAGAAGTTAAAGTAAAAAAATTTATTGGAAAAGGAAATGGAGAATAGGAATAAGTGGATGGGGAATAGGAATAGCTCCTGAGAGACAAGAGGAGTCCCAGATGGTTTGATAATGAGCCCAAATCTCAAAGATTGTTTTATAGAGCAAAATCATGAGGCAGGTATAATGTGGGTCAAAATTGTGATCAACCAATAAGATTAGGTATAGTCAGTATAGTTGCTTAGCTAATATTGATCTGATGGTAGCAAGGGTATATGAGTGACATCATTAACCTTGTTTGATAAGCTGTAGTTTTGGGCTTGTCTTTAGTCTTAGCAGTCTTAGTCTTAGTTTTAGTCTTAGTGGGAGAGGATAGCCCACCCTAATGAGATAATGGGAAATCTCAAAAGGGTGATACCAATAATCCCACACCTCCACTTATCCCTTAGGGAAGTATGTTGTGACTTTAATCTTTAGACATACCTGCTGCCACAGTCGTGATCAATTCTCATTTTTTGAACTGACTCTCTCAAGGGACCAGCCTTATCATTCTTTGTGGCAGAGTACTACTCCATTGTATGAAAAACCAACATCTTCTCTAACCATTCATCAGCTGATGGGCATTTGCCACTCATTTAATTTTAAACAGCACTGTAGTGCCACCTCTTCTGTTGACCTAAGAGACGTAGAGAATCACAAAACAAGACCCCAGGTAATCACTGATGCTTTAGGAAAATGCACATGCCTGTTGGATTTTCTAGCTTGACCTTCAGTCACCTCCACCCCACACCAGCCTCATTAAGGGTTCATAAATATGCACTACATATCATGCATCTAATTAAGATCAAAGTGAATTCTTGGACAGGCATGTGTGTTGAGAGCCCCTGAGATGGCTCAGTACCCTGTCAATCATTCCTATCAACCACACCTAAACACTCAGGGGAGCACCTGGGCAGGGCTGTGTGTCCTTTAAATTTTGGAAGCCTGATTTATTGGGGGCTGTTGTTGCTTCTGCTGTGCATTGTGACCTCTGTGCAGTGCTTTTGCCTTCCTTTCACCCCAACACCACTTTTCTGTTCATGCTGGATTTTTGACAGCATGGATTTGCCTTGAGCACAACTTCCTGTGACAGTAAGTAATGTAACTGCTTTTCACTTGCCATCTGGTGTCACTTGCAATTCATTGCTCACAGTGCACAAGATCTTGGATTATACCTGTTCATCCCCCTTGTTTTCTTTTTTCTCTTCTCTCTCTCTCTCTCTCTTTATTCTCTTTCTCTCCCCTTCTCCCTCTCTTGCTTCCTCTCTTCCTCTTCATCTCCTTCTAGTCAGAAATGAGGTGAGAGCCTCTAGTCCACCACACCCTGCCTACTAATATAGGGGAATGAAATTCCCAACCTACTATATGTCTATGTTCTCTAAAATCAAAGAATTAATTTTAGGAACAATGGAGGTTAAGAGCAGAAATATTTATTGAGAGAAAGAAAGCTTCTGTGTAAGAGAGACAGAAGGGGTCCCAAGTGGGTTTCCAGGGACTCTGTCTTTTCTAGGGGCTTTTATAGAGTAAAATCATGAGGTGAGGTGGGTCTAAAGTGGGGAAAAACAAGGCAGATGGGCATGAGGTGGGACAGAACTATGGTCAACCAATAGGTTTAACTATTCAGGTAAATTTGATCAAATCAGGGACACATGGGGAAGCAAGTCACATAGCAAACAAGCATTCTTTACAGATCAGTGATTCTTCCTGTAGGGAGTTAGGGTGGTGACTCCTGGCTTCTCATGGTAATCCATACCTAATCCTTAATGTTTATACTTAGGGTGTGGTTACATTTGTTTTGCCTTCTGTCTTGATATCTGGCCCACAGCAAGAGGTGTGTGTCTCCTCAAAAGTCAGAAGACATTTGGCCCTCTGTGCCAGTATACTGAAGGGCCTATCCTTGTCCACTGCCAATAATATTTCTAACTAGCTCAGCTGCCTGTAACACTACCATGATGCCTCACCACAATCCCAGAAATAACAGAACCAAGAGATCATGGCCTAAAACTTCTCAAACTATGAACTAAAATGTACCTTTCCTCCCTTGAGTTGTTTTTCATGGGTATTTTGTCACAGTGACAGAAAACTAACTAACACATTCAGGCTGTTGCATATATAAAAGAAGAATGGAAATATTTTGATTTCTTCAGGTGTTTGAGGAGAGATTATAGAGAGACCTCATACTGTTAAAAGAAAATACTCATTACTGGAGGTCACCACTAGAACTAAATTTCTCTAACTTGCAACATAAAACTCATTAACTAAACACATACAGGTGTGGCAAGCGGGTGTGTAGTAAATTACAGGTAATTGGCCCAGTGATCTCGAAGAGCAGGGGAACTGTCTGCACCAAGTGGCATGAGCCAAAGGCCTGTACAGCGAACTCCACTTAGCCGTGCAAACTTGGCATCTTGCTCAGAACCTGATAGGGCCTTTCCCAGTGCTCCCAAATAGCTGGAGTCCTGTCTGGGCCCCACCCAGTGACGCTGAGTGCCAGGGGAACCTCCTGTGCTGAGTGGCACGAGCTGATGGCCGGCACAGTGAACTCCATCTAGCTACGCAACTTTGGTGCCTCACTCAGGATGTATTAGGGCTCCACCCAGAATCCCAGAAACAGCTTGGGAGCATTGGTGTGCCATGTAGCATGAGCTGAAGGCCTGCACGGCACACTCCATCCAGCTGCTTAGCCTTGGTACACCACTCAGAACCTCGTAGTCCCACTCAGCGACCTCAAGCTGCCTGGGGGATTTGGAGTGCCATGTGAGATGAGCTGAAGGCCCACCCTGCTACTTCCCCCATTTGAGGAGCCTTTGAGTACCTCTGGAGATCTTGTAAGGTCTGCCTAATGACCCCACACAACTGGAAAAACTCATTGCAGTACAGACAGACATCCTCAACTCAGGAAGCAACTGAGACCTTGCATCCAGCTTCCCAGGAAAAAAAAAATGACAAATCTAAAGGGCAAAATGCAATCTCAAACCTCCAGACCATCCCAAACAAGCCTAGGAGACATGGACATAGAAGAAAGTGTAAACTATACACCTGAAAGTTCTGAAATGATAGCAACTGAAGTAAAGAAACAACTCCAGGAAGCTGTAAAGGAACTCAGGTCAGAAATAATCTCCCAGGTAAAAGAAGAAATGAAAAATGTAATAAAAGATATGCTAAACACATCTAAAGAAGACATAGTTAAAAAAATTGAGGAGCACTTCAAAAAGATGGAAACCTTGAATGAACAATATAAGAAAGAAACAGAATGCATGAAACAGATTCAAAGGGATATCCAGGAAATAAAAAATTCCATCAAAAGCTGGCAAAACCACCTCAATGAATGTGATAGACTTTCAGACCTTGAAGATAAGATTGCAGCTAGTTAACAAGAAAGGAAAGATCGTTCAAAAATAACAAGGATTCAGAAAATAACAATTCAACAGTTGCAAGATGATTCTAAGAAAAACAATATAAGGTTGATAGGTATAAATGAAAAAAAGTTACAACACAAATTATATCAAAAGACTATTTACAGAAGTAGTAGCAGAAAATTTCCCAAACATGGGAAATGAAACTGACATACATATAAGTGAAGCATATAGAACTCCAATTAGCCATAACCAAAATAAATCTACACATAGACATACAATAATCAACATCCCAGAAATTCAACATAAGAACAGAATATTAAAAGCTGAGAAAAGAGATCAGCTATAAAGGAAAACCTATCAGAAGCACAGCAGATTTCTCAACACAAACAATGAAGTCAAGAAGAGCATGGAGTGAAGTATTTCAAATTCTAAAGGAAAATGACTTCCAACCCTGACTGATGTACCCTGCAAAACTGTCCTTCAAAATTAATGGAGAAATAAGGTACTTCCACAACAAAGAACAGTCAAAGAACTTCATGACCACCAAACCAACCCTGCAAAGAATACTGAAAGATATTCTAGACAGACATAAAAATAATTGTGACTTCAAGAACAACAACAGAAAAAAAACCCCACTGATCAAGGCAAACAATTAAATAGGGGAAAGGTAAAGAACCAACAGCAGAAAGATAACATGACAAAAATAAGCCACTAAATATATATCGGTTATAACTATTAATGTAAATGGCCTCAATTCACCAATTAAAAGAAACAGACTGGCAGAATGGATCAAGAAACAACATCCAACCATATCTATATACAAGAAAACCCATCTAACCCAAAAGGAAATCCATTGGCCAAAAGTCAAAGAATGGAAAACAATATTTCATGCAACAGGACCCCCCCCCAAATAAAAGCAGGGGTGCTATTCTGTTTGCTGACAATGTGAACTTCAAGCCAAAACTGTTCAAAAGAGGTAAAGAAGGTAAAGAGGAAAACTTTAAAGGGAAGAGATAAAAATCTTTAAAATATATGCACTAAATATGGGAGCACCCAGCTATATAAAATGAATATTAATAGAAATGAAAAATCAAATAAACAATAACAAATTTGTAATGGGAGACATTAACACCCCATTGACACAAAGAGACAGATCAACTAGACAAAAAATCAGCAAAGAAGTAACAAAAATGAATCAAACTTGTGAACAAATGGACTTAGTAGAGGTGTCCAGAGTGTCCCACCTAACAATATCAGAATATACATTCTTCTCAGCTTGACATGGGACATTCTCTAAAATAGACCATATACTAGTCCACAGAATGTGCTTAAGTAAGTGCAAAAGAATCAAAATTATCCCAGGCATATTATCTGATCATAGTGCCATGAAACTGGAAATAAATGACAAAAGAAACTGCAAAAACTTTATAAACACATAGAAATTAAATACTACACTCCTGAACAATCAATGGGCCACAGAGGAAATTAAAGAAGAAATTAAACAATATCTATAAGCAAACAAAAACACAAATACAACTTGCTGGAACCTGTGGGATGCAATGTAAGCAGTCCTCAGGGGGAAATTCATTGCAGTGAATTCCCACATCAGTGAAACAGAATGAGCACAAATAAACAACCTGATGCTACACTCAAACATCTAGCAAAAGAAGAGCAAGTCAAGCCCAAAGCCAAAAGAAAGGAAGAAATTATAAAGATCAGAGCAGAAATTAACACAATAGAGACTAAGAAAGTAATACAAAGAATTAACAACTCAAAAAGTTGGTTCTTTGAAAGAATAAATAAAATTGATGTCACTAGCCAAACTTATTTTAAAAAGGAAAGAAAAAACTCAAATTCATGCAATAGGGAATGAAAAGGGTGAAATCATTACAGACCTTGTGGAAATACAGAAGATCATCAATACCTACTTTGAAAACCTTTACTCTCATAGATTTGATTGCACAGAAAAATAGACAGATTCCTAGAAACATATGAATTACCAAAGCTGGATCAAGAAGATGTAAAATTTTTCAATAACCCAATTTCAGTTAATGAAACTTAAAATGTAATTAGAACCTTACCAGCAAAGAAAAGTCCAGGTCCTGATGGATTCACTACTGAATTCTATAAGAAATTCAAGGAAGACTTTATGCCAACACTCCTCAAACTCTTCAGTGAAATTGAAAGGGAAGTAATTCTCCCTAACTGATTCCTAGAAGCAAGTATTATTCAAATGCCAAAACTGCAGAAACACTCAACCAAAAAGAGAACTACAGGCCAATCTCTCTAATGAACACAGATGCAAAAATCCTCAATAAAATACTGGCAAACAGAATGTAGCAAGTCATCAAGAAGATTATATACCACAACCAAGTGGGATTCAGCCCAGGAATGCAAGGATGGTTCAATATATGCAAATCAATAAATATAATACACCATATCAGTAGAGCCAAAGACAAGAATCACATGATCATTTCAATAGATGCAGAAAAAGCTTTTGATAAATTCCAATACTCATTCATGATAAGAACCCTACAGAAAATTGGAATAGATAGTCTTTCTCTCAATCTGATAAAAGCCATCTATGACAAACCAACAACCAGCATCATATTAAATGGTCAAAACCTCAAAGTTTTTATTCTAAAATCAGAAACAAGACAAGGATGTCCACTCTCACCACTCTTATTCAATATAGTGCTGGAAACATTAACCAGAGCAATTAGACAAGAGAGAGAAATAAAAGGAATAAGGATAGGAAAGGAAGAAGTTAAATTATCATTATTTGCGGATGACATGATACTCTACAGAAAAGACCCCCAAAACTACAATGAAAGACTTCTAGATGTAATAACCAAGTTCAGTAAAGTAGCTGGATACAAAGTCAACACTCAGAGATCAATAGCATTCCTGTATACAAACAACAAACTCACTGAGAGAGAAATAAGAGAAACTGCACCCTTCATGATAGCATCCAAAAAAATGAAGTACTCAGGAGTCAATCTAACAAAGGAAGTAAAAGATCTATTTAGTAAAAATTACAATGCTTTCAAAAAAGAAATCAAAGAGGATCTCAGAAAATGGAAAGACATCCCATGTTCATGGATAGAAAGAACAAACATTGTGAAAATGACCATTCTCCCCAAGAGTTATAAAGATTTAATGCAATTCTAATCAAAATACCATTAACATACCTAGAGAAATCATTCCTAAAATTCATCTGGAACCAGAAGAGACCTAGAATAGCAAAGGCAATTCTGGGCAACCAAGGCAAGACAGGAGGCATCACAATCCCTGACTTGAAGTTATACTACAAAGCTACTGTGATAAAATTGCCATGGTACTGAAATAAAACCAGGCGTGAAGATCAATGGAATAGATTAGAAGATACAACCACAACTACAAACACACTCAGCCACCTTATCTTTGACAAAGGGGCCAAATATGTTCACTGGAATAAAGATAGCTTCTTTAATAAATGGTGCTGGAAAAACTGACTTCCTATATGCCAAAAACTAAAACTAGACCCATGCCTATTACTGTGTACTAAGCTAAAGTCAAAATGGATCAAAGATCTAAATATTAAAACAGAAACACTAAATCTATTGGAAGACAAAGTAGTTAGAAATCTTGAAGACATAGGGGTAGGCAGAGAATTCATGAACAAAAGTCAAACTGCTCAGGAAATACTTCCCAGAATCAACAACCGGGATCTCATCTTATTAAAAAGTTTTTGCATGTCAAAAGAAATCTCCAACACAGTGAAAAGCAAACCCACAAATTGGTAAAAAAATCTTAGTCAACTCTCCTTCAGACAAGGGATTTCTATCTAGAACATATAAAGAATTTTAAAAAATCAGACCCCCTAAATTTAAAGACCCAATCCAAAAATGGGCATCTGAGATGAATACACACTTCTCAGCTGGAGAAATACAAATGGCAAATAAATACATGAAAAAATGTTCAACATCATTGGTCATTAGAGAAATGCAAATTAAAGCAACACTGAGATTCCATCTCGTTCCAGAAAGAATGGTCAGGATCAAGAAAACCACCAATAACAAATGTTGGAGAGGCTGTGGAGAAAAAGGAACTCTTCTGCACTGTTGATGGAAATGTGGACTGGTGTAACCAGTGTGGAAATCAGTCTAGAGGTTCCTCAAAAAGTTAGGATTGGAAGTCCCATTTGACCCAGCTATTCCACTTCTGGGAATATTCCCAGAAGAACTGAAAACATCACATCACAGTGGTATATGTGCACCCATGTTTATAGCAGCACAGTTGGTAATAGCCAAATTTTGGAAACAACCCAAATGCCCATCAACTGAGGAATGGATAAAAAAGATGTAGTATTTTTATACAATGAAGTACTACTCAGCTATAAAGAAGGATCACATTGAGGCTTTTATAGGTAAATGGATGCAACTTGAGACCATACTCATAAGTGAAATAAATCAAACTCACATGTTAAATACTTTATTGTTTCCCTAGTGTAAAAACTGAAAGAGTAAGATCAAAATCTTCACTAAATATTTTGAAAGGGTAAGAAACTGCTCAAAGAGGAAAAAAAACTCATAAGGAATAGGAGAAAAAAAGGAAGGGAAAAGAAAAAGGTTATAAATTTGTATATATACACTTAAGATAGCTAAGATGATTGTACTAATTTTATTAGTTCTTGGAACAAAACTGATAACATTCATAGGATTATATCAATTTTGCATGTTTATATTTGGTAATTTGAGTAAGTCTTTTGAAGATAACTATGCAAAATAACAACCTTAGTTATGTTCCTACCACTTTCTTTTCAAAGCCTATATTGTTTACTGTTTTAGACTCTTTGTTATCGTTTGTCTCTTTTTCTTGTTTTTCTTGTATTTTTTGTCTTGTTTTGTTTTTCCTTCTAATATAGAAGGGATAGGTGTACATGTATAGGCATATACATGTCTAGATCTTCTTCTAAAGCATTTCCAAGAATTGATTTTATTACGTGTGATAGTACCAACAGCTGCTTAGAAGAATACGACACACTACGGTAGCCATTGCTGATTTCCTAATGTCTTGTTTTGAAGTCCAATAATGCTTTTATTCTTTGTTTTGATTAGTTTTAGTCTGTTTTCCATTATTTGATTTCAGTATGTGTGAAGGTATGGACAGCTATTTTGATGAGAACAAGAGACATTATGGTAGCCATTGTTGATTTTCCTGTTGCTTGGTTTTGAAGGCCTGAAATTCTTTCATGCTTCTGTTTTGATCAGGTTTGTACTATGTTGTTTTGTTTGAATTCATTGTGTGTGAAGACATAGACAACTATCATCTATCAGGAGAAAACAAGAGATATTATGGTCGCTGTTAGAGTTTCTGGCACAATAAGAGAGAAAACACAAAGCAAAAAGCAGCCTTTATTCTAAGGACATGGAGAGGAATGTATGACCATAGACAGCCCGGCTTTTTTTGACCGGAACATGGTGTATGGGATATATGTATATAACCTCTGACCGGGGTGGTGCTAGGGTGGGCATTGATGACATGCGAGGAGCTGATTGGGACTTTTTTTTGTGTGCACTGGGAAAGGAAAAAGGAAGTTGTAATAGGGGAAGGAGGAGGTGACATCAAGGTAAACATCCCTTGATCCTGCCTCGCATCGCGGTAATATCGTGTAACTTATTCTAGGGCGAAACTCTTTCAGTAGCCACTGTTGCTCTCCTATTGCCTTGTTTTGAAATCCTGTGTTGCTTGCATTGTTTTGTTCTGATCTGCTTTGTTCTGTTTTGTTTTATTCTCTTTTTTAAAAAAGCAAGTTACAGAAGATTTCAGTGAGATGGTAAGGAAGGCAACCCACTGCGGCAGATGAGGCTGTAGGAGAGCTGTAAAGGCCTTATCTGGTCTGGGTATTAAATGTTGGGTCCCCAAAAGACCTGCATGCTAAAGGCTTGCTCAGCAGCCCGTGGTGCTATTCAGGTGTAGTGGAACCTTTAAAGGAGGTGGAACCTAGAGGAAAGAAGTTAGGCCATTGGGGACCTGCCCTTAAAGGGGATACTGGGACACTAACCCCACCCTCCTCTCTCTCTGTCTACTTCCCTGTCATTGTGAGGTGAGCCATTTCTTCTGTCATGTACTTCCTACCATGATGTTCTGCCTCACCACAGGCTCAAATGCAACAGAATCCACCAACCATGGATTTAAACTTATTAAACTATGAGCCCAAATTACTCTGTATTCCCAATGAGTTGATTATTTCAAATGTTTTGCCACAATGATGGAACATTAACACAGGGCCACAGTAGCTTTAGGACAAGAGATGGAGGCAGAAGCCAGATAAGGCTTCTGGAATCAGAAATCAGACTCTGTGGAAAGGACATCCAAGAGGTAGAAGATAGAGGAAAATGGGAGTCACTAATTTGGCTCCTTATCTGAGCTGGTGAGTAGGGTGATCACAGCCATGCAGATAATATTCATTTAAGTAACATGTGATAGGTCATCAGGCCCAAAAGAGAGGAATTGAGGGTGAAGAGGGAAGGTTCTGGAATGCTATACAGGTAACCAAAGTGAGTAAGGGAGGCTGTCTTTGTGATAGGTAACCTTGTACTACACTGCACAAAAAATTAACTGCGCACTTAAATGGTGGGCAAGGTCGATGAGGAGAACCAAGTAAGGCAGACAGTAAGTGTGAGGAGGGCAGTGCCTTTGAGAAAGCCTCTTCTTCCATGCCGCCCCTAAGACAACAAGGAAGAGTGGTGGTGTGAGCCCAGTCAAGCCCCACTTAGACCACACCAGCCAGGCCTCCCTGGGGCAGTGATGTTTGTGCCTCTCACTGTGGATACCTGGCAGGTATTTCCCCGTTTCTATGCTTGCCTGGTTACTCACCCAGCTCAGGAAACAATACATTTAGTGTTTTCAGGAAACTCAGTAACTGCAAGGGTACTGGCCCTCTTTAAACTCTAAGGTTTCAGTCTCTGACCAGAACTAAACTGAATCTGGCACCATTGTGTGTGTGTGTGTGTGTGTGTGTGTGTGTCCTTCCTGAATCTGAAACTGAAGACCCTGGACCATCTTTCATAGAGCCCAACCCTCAGCAGATGTAGCAGCCACCTGTCCTAGTTACCTTTCTTGTTGCTGAGACAAAATACTTGACACCCATAGTTAAAGGAGGAAAGGTTTGTTTGGCTCACAGTTCATAGAATTTCAGTCCATAATTGGTGGCTCCAAGGCAAAGTGGCATATGGCAGAGGGACAAAAGTTTATGGTGGGCAGAAGGTAGCAAAAGCAACAAGGGCACTGTAATGATGTTTTTCTGTCCCTTTTATTTTATCTAGACTCCTTAGGGGAGTTAGCACTCACACCCTTAATCCTAGTGCCCTTGAGCCTAGCATTGTGCCAGCATCACACACTCTGGATCCAGTTACCTTCAAAAAAGCCCCACCTATGACCACGTGAACCTTTGGGGAGTCATCTAGACACAACGATAACACTGTCCATCTTCGCACCCTGAGTGTATGTGTCTCCCTTCCCCATGTATCTGGCCCTATCAGCTGGAGAATGAGACTGCCTGGGTTTGACTCCCGCATTTAGCATGAACCTTGGGCAAAGAACTTAACACACCAGCTTTTGCATTTCTTGATGTATAAAATAAAGATGCAAATGCTTGATTTGTCATCGAGATTAAATAAGATGATGCACAAGGATAATACCCACCGAGGCATAGGTCAGTGGGCATAGTTAAGCAAGGTTGATTCTCTTCAGGTCTTGACTTTTGTCACAGCCCAAGCCAGTCTGTCTCCTTCCTCTGCAAACATTTCTGTTAGGTAAAGTGTGATGACCCAGTAAAGAACATAGCCAGCCTAAATTTGGGGGTTCCTGAATTTGGAGATTCAGACTCTCCGTTGTAGGGTCTGAATCTCATTTATTGATCTGGGTCTTTTATAGATAGGGTTGGGGGGTAATGGTTGGGGTGGGGAGATGAGGTGGGGTGTGAGGTTGGAGGAGTGAGAGGGACTGTCCACAGCAACAGCTAGTATTCTGTTGTGGGTGCCTTGCGACCCACCCCATTAGGGTGGGGCAGGTGTGCTGGCAGAGTAGGCATTGTTCCTAGGGTCAGGGGTCTGGGAAAAGCCATTCCAGGAACTTAGCTCATGGGAGCAAGGGCCACTGGGCGTCAGATCTATCAAACTCTTTGTCATGATTTCAGGGCTTCTTCATGAATCTGTGCCCATTGTCATTCCTGTGGGTCCTGCCACGGTGTTTCTTGTACTTTGGGAGTCAGTGCTGCCTATTCCAAAATATTCTACCACCATCAGTAGCTGCCACCTGACTTGTTGTTTCGTGGAATGAGGGTTACCACGTGTTTTGGAGGAGGGCTTTTCAAGTACCCTATGAAAAATACAAGACCGAAACTATGCAGGGCTGGTCTTCTCTCCCTGAAAGGTGGATGGCCAGCTCTGAGTGTTAAGGAGAGAAACCACAGAGGATTACAAGCACTTTTCCCCTCAAGCTTTCATCTGAGACTTGTGAGGCCTCTGCCCACACCCAGCAGAGCAAGGAGTCATAATAATGCCCTGGTCCACATTCCCCATCTGCTTCTCGGGACCAGGCTGGATCGGGTTGTCTTTGCAACAATTTTTATTCCCACTCTTATTGATCGATTGATTGATTGATTCCCAGTTTTCAGTGTAGAAATGGAAACCCTTCCTTCAGCCTCAGCCTTGCTGTTCACTCCCTTACGTCCTCACCCTCAGTGCCCCGAAGCCTGCCCTCCGGAAAGTACTGCCAGGCCACACCCTGATGGGCTGTACTCTGCTTCTTTCCTGGGTGCCAGGAGGCCCACAGCTTAACAAGTTATGAAACATTTGCTGGAGCAGAATGCACCTTGGTCCCCTGGAGGAGGACTGGGGAGGGAACCTATTATGGGTCTGGCAGGCAAGTAAGACCTGCAGCCGCTCCCTCCCAACTACCTCTACACTGTCAGTCTCTGAGAAGTTATCTCCCTCTCCTGAAGCGTTTCTACCTCTTGCCGGAGAGGTGTTCTCTGTCCTGCTTCTGCCAGAAGTGGAAGTTCATAGCCATGAACTCTGCTGTCCCCAGTCTCAGGCTTCCCAGCTGCTCGGTGAGTGCTGGTGTGGGGAAAGGGGACCCTGGAAGGAGGCTGGGGAGGCCCCGGGGGGTGTCCTCCTGCCCCAGTGCCTGACTGGCTCAGCCTTTAGATTAGGTTCAGATCATCAGGCAGGAGTGGCAGCTCCCTCCTCTCTCCAGCCTCGCCATCCCTCAGGTCACTGTCACAACTGGCACCAAATTTGCCCTCACTGTGACACTGACAAAATCCAGAAGATGGAGGACGGGCTCTCAGGCAGGGCAGGTGGTGCGGGCCGTCTCCTCACCGTCACTCAGGGAGGGCTCTGCAGAACCTGGCTGTCATTTGCCAGGTTTCTCAGCACCAGGCCTTCTCTTTTCTGAAGCTTTTTCTGAATATAAGGAACAGAAAGATTGAAGCGACTTCTACCAGACAGTTGGGAGGCTTCAGACACCCTGTGCGCTTTAATTTCTTCCTTCTAAGCAAATACAATAGGTGCTTGTTCCTGCCTCACAGATAAGGAAACTAAACCTGGAGAAGATGAGTCACAGGAAGATCCCCCAATCTCAGCCCCAGCAGCCTCTGTGCAGAGCTGCTGGGCCTCATCTCTCTCTCCAGCCTGTTAGGTCACTTACAAATGGCAGGAAGGACTGAATGCAGAACTTCTGTGGTTGCTACTTCTGCGGTTGCTACTGTCGGGGCACAGGGCCACTTTCCTCTGGCCAGGCCCTTACTCAGTGAGGCCCAGCCAGGGCTCTGGGGTCAGGGCCACCACAAAACGGGGCTGGATCTCAGAGTTTTCCCAGGAGCCGACTGCCAGGCCTAACCCACTGCAGCTCAGGCTTCTGTGGGGTGCCTGGCATTCCCCACTCAGGAAGCTGAGGGGCACTGAGAGAAAATCACCTCAGAACTCTGCCTGCCCCTTGCCTCAGAGGCCAAAAGTCTGGGCAAAGAAGCTGAAAAGCCCATTTCCCAAAAGCCATGTTGTTTTCCTGCTTTGGGGTGTTCCTGAGGCAAGGTTGGGGGGTCGTGGCAGGCACCTCTATGCCTCTCGTTTAGGGTGGGTGAAGGAGCAGAGAGCACAGCATGAATGAGGGCTGAGGCCACATGGGGGAAACTCTACCTGTTCACCTGAGGCGAATGGAAGGTTAGGGCAGGACTGCAGCCAGGTGGGGCTGGGCACTGGAAGGGACATGGCTGTGTGGGGTGGAGATGGCATCAGAAGGGAAGGGATCCACTTGTGCCCTGGGGATTGGTGCTTGTGGTACACAGGGGCCTCCTCCTGCTCACTTGTCTACGTCTAAGAGCTCAGGGCAGTCCCGTATACATGGAGCATAGCTGTAGGCTACTCTCCGTGACATGGAAAGGGAGCGTTCTCACGGGGGCGGGCCCTGCAGCTTAGCTGCGCCCCAGTCTCTTCATCTGTCCCTGGTGGGGCCCCACTAGACACACTTGAAGGAGAGGTGCATTGGACATTCTGTGTGCAGTGCTGGGCAAGCCAAGTCTCCTGAGAGTGCCCGTGTGGAACTAAGTCCTTTAGGGAAACCACAGGTCCTAGAGAGCTGAGAAGCTGAACTCCAAGCAGAAGAGGAGGCTATGGTCCATTTTCTCATCCCATCTTGCATGATCAGAACAGCACATCAGGAAGTCCCCTCCAGGGAGGGTCTCAAAAGCCTTTTTCTGCTGCTGGATGAGTCACACTATGCCTCCCAGCCAGGGGTTTTCCTGGGATTCTCCCCTATTCTGATGTGTCCCCCCAGCAGCCCCGTGTTCCTGTATCCCTTTCTCTGGATGTCTTCAGTGTATTAATGATTCCTGGCTAACATACGGGACACTGCATGCACTCTGCCTTGGCTTGTTTTATTTCCATGCCTCAGTGTTGGCATAGATGACTTGAGATAGTTTACAACAGAAGATAGACTTATCGGCAATCAGGTGAGCAAAGCAGAAAGAGACAACCAAGAGCACCGTGAGGAGGAAGCAAGTGCGTTGGGTGGGACTTGTGTCCTGAGGATTTACCTCCGGCTCTGTGCTTTCTGCCCACCCTGGCCAAGGACTTCAGGGAAGAGCCAGCTGTCCTCAGGGATGAAAAGTTTTCCCAGCTCCAAGTGGTGACCTTTTTCATGTGGAGCCTTAGGCGGGACCAATTTCCCAGACAACTCTCCTGAAGCCAACGCTGAAGCAGGTCTTGTAGCCATCCGATGGCCATGTTGACAGAAAGAAAGAACCTGGGGTACCTACAGGTCCCCAACCAGCAGCAGTCTTGGACATTGGTCCCTATTCTGCTTAAAAGTGGACAGGTCAGAGCAGTTTTCCCAGTCATAATGCCAAGAGGTCCTGGGTGACGGACGGGTTCACCGGCAGGCCACACAAACAGAGCTGTCAAGGCCACAGACCTGGGGTCACACACACACACACACACACACGCACACGCATACACAGTCCCGAAGTGCCACTCCACACGTGCTCCAGCTGTGACCTCCCTATGGGCATTCCAGACAGACCCTAGAAGAGAGACCGAGGCTGGGAGAGGGTCATGGAGTGGTCAGTGACAATCACTTCTGCTTCTCTCTCTTCATGACCTTTTCAGAGTTTCCTGTTCAGAATCAGTCGATCAGTTAGTCAGCCATGCTCAGTCTCCTTTTCCTCTCTTCTTTCTGCGTCTTTTTCTCTGAAGTGCCCACAGATTCCTCCATGTAGGCCTGAAAACCTCACCAGAAGTGGTAGAACCCTAGCACTGTGCTCTGAAGTCCCAGTTTGTCCCTGCCCCAGCTCCAATCTCTCTAGAGAAAAGTAATTTTTTTTTCCTGTGCAATCCTAGCATGGGGGGGGGCATCAGTACCTCCTCCTGCTCAGAAGTCTAAGCAGGGTGGGCTTGTTTCACAAGAGTTCCAGTCAGTTAAAGTGAGGGATTTATTTCAAAATAATTAGAAGTCCCTGCAGCCATTCACTTAGCATTGGTTCATTCACGTCAACAGCTCAGTGAGCGTGAGGGTGGAGGAGAAGTTACAGGACTTCAGGACCAGGGTGCCTCTGATGACAGTGTGTCCTCCCTGGTAGAGTTTTCTGGAGCAATAGAGAAGCAGACAGAAAAAGAAAGTAGAAGTGGCCTTTATTGAGGACGTGGAGAGGAGTCCACAACCCACAGGAGTTTGGCTTTCTCCTCCAACCGCATACAGGTGAGCAGAGGGTCACGTGACCTCTGATCGGAAGTGGCACATGGGGCGGACATTGATGATGTGCGAGGAACTAAATTTTCTTAGTGTGCAAACAGGAGAGAAACTAACAATTTGGGCTGAAGACGAAGAAGGAGGGAGTGGCCGTCACGGTAAATGTTCCTGCTTTGGCCTTTTACCATGTTAGACCATCGCCAGAATTATACAATAATTTATACTAGGGAAAGAATCTTACAGTCCCAGCTGTGGTGAAAGGCTGCTGGGCTGGAAAACCCATGGCGGGGAGGCCTCTAGGCTTAGGTGGGTCAGTCAGTGCAGGCCTCTGAGAGGCAAATGAGTGCTAGGTAGATGAGCGAAACAAAACTCTCAATCTGTGTAGGGTTTATTTTATTTATGTATTTATTTATTTATGTATTTATTTATTTATTTCAGGTTCTGAGAATTGAAACTCAGAGCTGGCACACAAAGCTACATCCCGAGGCCTTTTTATCAATGACTTTTAAAAAATTTTTTGAAACAGGGTCTTGTTTGGTTGCTAAGTTACCCATACTATATTCAATTTATAGTCCTCCTGGCTCAGCCTCCCAGAGGACTGGATTACAGGTACGGGCCACCACACCCAGCCATATCTGTGTTGTAGGACCTAACATTAGAAGATTAACAAATAAATACTGTTTCATAATGAGAACAAAATTGACTGAGTTGAAACTTTGTACTCAACCTAGAGCAGTGCAGAATATTAAAAGAGAGGAGGCAACTAGATAAGAAAGAGTTTAATGTGGGCACGGAGGGAGTCACCACAAAGGCTGTGGCAGCTCTGCAGACAAAGGGCGGGTTCTGCCTGATATAGGCTCTGAGAGGGGAAGGACTTTGGGGACAGATATAAGCTAATTTATTTCGTGAGAGTTCAGGGCATTGAGTAAGTCTTACACTCATGAACTTTGGCAAAGACTTCTGGTGGAAGAAGCCATAGGGGCTTCCGGGAGGAAGGAGCTAAGCACCATGATGATTCAGCACTGTACTGGGCAAAACCCCGGCAGGGTCCTACCAAAAATAGCTCTGCAGAGCTAGCTGTTGGCAGTCCTGGCCCTCAGTCCTAGCTCTTCGTGGTTTGCTATCCTGGGCTTTCTCCATGCCAGCAGTAGAAGCAGACATTTTGGATTGGCACAAGTAGAAAGGATGCTCTAGCATCTAGTGGGTACACAGTGCAGGTGTGTGACTAAACAGGCCACGCAGGGCACAGCAACGAATCGTCCAGCCCAAGTGTTAGGCAGCCGAGGCTGAGACACCCCGTCATAGGAAACAGCAGATCGTCATCTGCAGAGGGTGAGACCCAAGAGTTCCGGTGGATGCCTTGAATTGCAAAACAGAAGCCTCAGAAGGTGAACCTTTGGGCAAGGGAGGTCTACTGTGTAATGTTCCACAGGACAGGGCTGTCCTGGAGGTGGGTAATGACCACCCAGTTATTATTATTATTATTATCATTACTATTCTGGTGATTAAACTCAGGACCTTCGCGCTGAGCTGTTTCCTTTTTATTTTTTTCTATTTTGAGACAGGCTGTCATTCAGGCACTAAGTTGCCCAGGCTGGCATGAACTTGCAATCCTCCTGCCTCAGCTTGCCGAGTAGCACCATGCCCGGTTTACCAACCAGTTCTTGCTCTGGTGGCTTTTTTTGGTCTCTCTCCACATCTTAGCAAGTGGTGATCCTCACCCCTTCTTTTCTCCCATTCCTCTGATTCTTTTGGTAGAGTAGACATAGTGCTTGGTCCCCCGGGCTTTTAGAGGTTTATCAAAATATTCTCATTCTCACGCATGACTAGATGTGCAGGTGTGGGGCCCTGTTCAAAGCCTGCAAAGCCTGCGTTCAAAGCCCTTCCACTTATGGAGGTCACAGTACTGATAATGGCTAATCACTGGGCAGTAATACTGTGCCAAGTCCTGGACTATGTTCTTCATGCTCTAATTCACTTTTTCAGCTATTTAGGGGGTGGTACTATGTCTTTTGCCCCATTCCCTAAAAATAAGATCTATTAGGAAAATCAGCCTTGAAAACTAGAGATGAAAAATGCAAGGTCTATCAGCCTATCCCTGATTCATCTGCTTTGCAGAGCAGCTACCCAGCAAGAGGACAGTGACGGCAGATGAGGCACGGTGGTGTACGAGTGCTGAGACTATAACTGTACACCGCCATGCCCCGCCAACTTGCATTTTGACCAATTTAGCCAAATTAACTTTGAATCATAGACTTTCCATCCAACTTTTTGCTGTATAGCTTGCTAACTTTGGGCGAATTATTAGTATTTCTAAGTCTCAAGGTTTGGTTTTTGGGTGCTTTTGGGGAGGCTGTTTGTTTTTGAGAC
>PVJX010003131.1:90969-114059 GCA_004027295.1 Dolichotis patagonum
TAAGCCGGTTGAAATGCAAGTTGGCTATTGCCTCTAGACTAGAGTTGGCAAATGTAAGGCATATATGCTATTTGTGTTTCTTTTTTTTTTTTATTTTTATTTAGAAAGAAAAAAAACCCAAACAAAACAGAAAAAAGGGTAGCAACAATACAGAATTCCAAAGGAAAAAAAGAGAAGTACAAAAAAACCACTAAGAAATTACTAGTTGATAAGTTACATACTGTCATCTTGGAAATAGTTGTTCAAGTTACAAAATCAAAGCATACAAAGTAGACATTCAAACAGTGAGACTATTAACAGTTCTGCTCAACAATTTAACAAAAACAGTAGTATGGTCATCTATATTCCACACTTAAACATACATTCAGTTATATCCTTTAGAGCACTTTCTTTTGCTCTCTTTTTTACAGTAGCAATTATGCATTTTGGGTTTTATTGCTCCTACAGTTCTGCTTACTTTTTACAGTATAGACACAATGTGATATTTATAAATATGATTCTTTTTTCTCTTCTTCTTCTCTTTATTTAAAGAGAAAAAAGAAAAAAAAAACAAATAAAAGAGAAAAAGGGTAGCAACAATAGGGAATTCCAAGGGGAAAAAATAAAAGAAGGGCCACAACAAAAACAAAAACACTAAGAAATCGCCACTTGATGTTACATACTGTCATCATAAGAAATAGTTGTTCAAGTTACAAAATTGAAGCACACAAAGTAGACATACAAACAGTGAGACTGTTAACAGTTCTGCTCAACAATCTAACAAAAACAGTAATGTGGTCATCTATCTTACACACTTAAACATACATGCAGTTATATCCTTCAGAGCACTTTCTTTTCCTCTCATTTTTACAGTAGAAATTATGACTTTGGGTATTATTACTCCCACAGTTCTTATTACTTTTTACACTAGAGACACAATATGATATTTATAAATATGATTCTTATTTATTTTGCTAATGAGGATAGTTTCAAGTTGTCTCCATTTCCCTACGAAGGCCTCAAGATTGTCCTTTTTTATAGCTGAGTAATACTCCATTGTGTAAAAATACCACATCTTTTTCATCCACTCTGCAGTTGATGGGCATCTTGGTTGTTTCCAAGATTTAGCTATTATAAATTATGCTGCTATAAACATGGGTGTGCATATATCACTGTGAGATGAACTTTTCAGTTTTTCTGGGAAAATACCCAGGAGGGGAATAGCTGGGTTGAATGGAGCTTCCAATCCTAATCTTCTGAGAATTCTCCATATTGACTTCCATAGTGGTTACACCAGTCTTCATTTCCACCAAAAATGGAGCAGTGTTCCTTTTTCCTCGCAGCCTCGCCAACATTTGTTATCAGTTGACTTCTTTATGGCAGCTATTCTTTCCGGTGTGAGATATCTCAATGTTGTTTTAATTTGCATTTCTCGAATGACCAGTGATGGTGAACATTTCTTCATGTATTTATTTGCCATTTGAATATCTTCATATGAGAACTGTGTGTTCATCTCAGATGCCCATTTTTGGAGAGGGTCTTTGAATTTGGGGGAGTTGATGTTTTTCAATTCTTTATATGTTCTGGATATAAGTCCTTTATCTGAGGGGTTGCTGGCTAGAATTCTTTCCCATTCTGTGGGTTTTCTTTTCACTCTGCTGGTGATTTCTTTTGAAGTGCAGAAACTTTTCAATAATATGAGATCCCAGTTGTTGATTCTCTGAAATGTTTCCCACGCAGTTTGCGTTTTGTTCATGAATTCTCTGCCTACTCCTATGTCTCCAAGACTTCTACCTACTGTGTTCTTGTGTATTTGGTTTTTCATGTCCTTTAGTATCTGTCTTATATAGTTGAGTGCTCCTGTGCTTGGTGCATATATATTTATAATTGTTAGTTCTTCCTCTTGGATTTTTCCACATACAAGTATATAGTGACCTTCTTTGTCTCTTTTAATCATCTTAGGTTTGAAGTTCACATTGTCTGCAAATAGAATAGTTACCCCTGCT
This sequence comes from Dolichotis patagonum, assembly GCA_004027295.1. Taxonomy (NCBI): domain Eukaryota; kingdom Metazoa; phylum Chordata; class Mammalia; order Rodentia; family Caviidae; genus Dolichotis; species Dolichotis patagonum. Next base: position 92,955 of record PVJX010003131.1, read on the forward strand.
TTTTTTTGGGTTCCTGTTGCATGGAATACTGTTTTCCATCCTTTGACTTTTAATCTATGAGTTTCTTTTTGAGTCAGATGCATTTCTTGTATACAGCATATTGTGGGATCCTGTTTCTTGATCCATTCTGTCAACCTGTTTCTTTTGATATGTGAATTGAGTCCATTTACATTTATGGATGTCACTGATATGTACTGGCTCGACTTTGTCATGTGTTACTGTTGTTAGTTTCCTATTTTTCTCCCTTGTTTACTTTCTTGTCCAGCCTGATGATTTCTTTCTGTTGTTATTCTGGAGATTGTGGTCATTTTCATCCCTATCTGGGATGTCCTTCAGCACTCTTTCTAAGGTTGGTTTGATGTATATGAATTTCTTCAGTTGTTCCTTGTCATGGAAGTATCTTGTTTCTCCATTAAATTTGAAAAACAGTTTTGCTGGGTACGTCAGTCTGGGTTCAAAGTTGTTTTCTTTTAGGGCTTGAAATACTTCACTCCAAGCTTGTCTTAACCCGAAAGTTTGTGCTGAGAAGTCTGCTGTGATTCAAATAGGCTTTCCTTGGTAGGTGAGTTGTGTCTTTTCTCTAACAGCTTTTAGTATTCTGTTTTTATGCTGTATGTCTGAGATCTTAATTATTGTATGTCTGGGTGTAGGTTTATGTTGGTTATGACTGTGTGGCATTCTACATGTCTCATTTATTTGTATATCCGATTTCCCCCCATGTTTGGGAAATTTTCTGCCATTATTTCTGTGAACAGCTTAACTATTTACTTTGCATTGTCTCCTGCCTCCTCACTAATGCCTATTACTCTAACATTGTTTCTCCTGGCATCATCTAGTAGTTGTTAGATTGTCATTTCATGCTGCTTTGTTGTTTTTATAAGTTCTACCCTTTCAAGATCGCTATCTGCAATCCTGTCCTCAAGGTCCGAGATTCTATCCTCAGCTTCATTTAAGTGGCCTTGCAGGCTTTCAATACAATTTTTTGCTTCTTGCATATCTCTTTCACTTTGTTTCATAGATTCTGCTTGTTTTCTGCATTATTCATTCAAAGTTTCAATCAATTTCCCATGCTCCTGTAATTTCTTATCTATTTCTTCTCTAGCTATGTTGAGCAGCTCATTTACTAAGGTTGTTACTTTTGTCTTTACATAAGACATTGTTTCTAATTTGAGTTCCTCCATAGCTTCGTGGATTTGTTTCTTTACTTCATTTGCCCTCTTTTCAGAGATTTCTGGTGTATGAATTTTAGGGTCCTCTATTTCATTATTGCCTGCACTTGCCCCTGATGGACTAGATGTTTGGGATTGCATTTTGTCTTTTCGTTTAGTCATTTTCACCTTTTGGGTAAATTTCTGGTCTGTCTATTCCAACAGTCACAACTTTCTGTAGTGTGTATTTCAGGGTTCTACTGTGTGGTTGATGTTTGTCAAATTGCTCGGTACTACAATGAAGAGGAGATCCAGTCTCCTGAATTCCTCCTACCGTGCCTGTTGGGTGAGTCCTACATTTTTTCTGGGCTAACTAGCCCAGAAGTATTGATGTAGGGCAGCTATTAGTTCCTGCTGTTGTTACATCTTCAGGTTGTGGAAGGTTACCAGGTCTCCCTGGTTATAGTGTTTGTGTGAGCTGAGGCCCTACTGTGTAACTGGGGGTCTCATAAGTTCTTTTAATTTCCTCTAAACTGGGGCGTGGCAATATTGGCACTCTCCTCAACCTGTCTGATGTTCTCTGTGTGAGGGGAGTGGGTTACCCACTCTCTTGCCAGGTTAGCCAAGGTCTTACACTTGGAGGGAGTTTCACTTCCGCCCCTATTTACCCACTGCAAACCTCTATAAATGGGGCAAACTCACCACACTGACTGAGGCTTGATGAGGTCTTCCGTTTGGGTGAGGGGTTCCTGAGCCTCTCATCGAGCCATCATGGCAGTCCACTGTAGTCCAGTATTCCTGGTGGAAGAGCGGATCCAGCAGATGTGGTCTCAGGCAGCTCCGACCCTCCACAACCAGTCTCCAGGATGTTCCTTGCAGGTGAAGGGTGGGCCAAGCTGTCCCCAGCAGCCCCTGAGAGTGCCGGTCCAAGGTGCTCTCTGCAGGCGGAGGGCGGGCCTAGCTCATCGGACAGGCCCAGAGAGCCGGTCCCGTGGTGTTCTCGGCGGATGGAGGATGGGCCTAGCTGGTCTGGCAGGCCCCGAGAGCGCTGGGCCAGAGAAGGCTGATTCAATGATTTCTTACAGTCTTCAATTCCTTACCAAGTGTTGTAAGAGAAATTTCAAGTTGTTGTTTTGCTTCAACTACTTGAGAATATTCTTCTTCAAGACTTTTTCTCATGTTCTCTTCTTGCTTTAAGGCAAGTCTTAAATTGTCAACTTCTCTTTCTTATAGTATTTCCTCAGGTTCTAACTGCAAATTCACTTCTTTTGCTTCTCTTAGCTCCTTCTGAGGTTTCCTCAATTTATTTTCAGATTTTTTAATTTTTCCTCAACCATAGGTAAAAGTCAGCCAACTTGCCTATTTGTTTTTCTTATATGACAAAAATATTAATGTAGGAATTGTTTTTCCTAGACTAAAACCTCAGTATTCAAGTTTCATTGCAGCATTGGCACTTTGTGATAAGTGAGTTGTGGGTTGGTTTGGGCACTCATCTTTGAAGAGTTCACCATTGCTGCTCTAGATGATTCTGTAGTATGGTATACATTTACATTAGGGTCGTTCATTCATTCGTCTGTCCACACACTCTACATTGAGCATGAGGACTGCACTCAAAGCTGAGATGACAAATAAAGTAAGATACAATCAAAGCATCCTGGAACCAGCTAGGAGAAGAAATGGAGAAGTGCATTATCCACTGTAGAAAATGTGCTGTCAGAGGGCTTTGGCAAGTGTAAACAATGCCCCAGGAGCTGTGAGGGAAACCTGCCCATGCCCCAGCCTTGGGGACGGCCCTTCATGCTCCTGCCAAGCTGCCTCTCTGCCAGGTTTCTTTGTAAGGCCTTTGAAGGGTCTGGACTTGACACAGACCCAGCAGAAGATGCAAACCACAGGAAGTCACTGGTCTTGGGTCTGGACCTCAAACTTTAACTGGCTAATGATTTCCTAGCCCCACTCCCTCTTGTTTCTGGTAGGCTGACCTATTGTCCCACTGGAATCAGGATGTTCACGTGACTCGTCTTAAAGTGCCCCCTGTGTCTTTTTCTTGTTCCCAGCAGAGGGATGAGGGAGTGGTCAGCCCTGACATTGATGGCCACGACAGGAAGATGGATGGGCAGCCTGGGAGTCCCAGCAGCAGCCCCCTAGCCTATAGCATCTTGGACGTCCCTCCGTGGTATCTCTGCATCTTTTTTGGGATCCAGGTAAGTGCACCCAGCAGGCATTTAGTCCAAAGTGGCTTTGCCTTAAAAACTCCACCAGCTCACCCCCAGATGAAGCCAGTCAACATTACCAGCCTCAGTTTCTGGTGTAGCTTCCATGTTGTGGACCTCTGGGAGAACTCAAGACCCCTCAGTCTCTCTGGGGGATGAGAATGGCTCCTTGGAAAAGGATTCTTCCCTGTGCTGAGCTTACTGGTCCCTTGTTCTCTTGAATGAATTGGTTAAAGGTCCTCTTCACTTTGGCAAGGCCCTTGGGAGGCCAGACAGGTACTAGATCACGTTCCTTCCTTAAAGCAAACCCTGTCACCTGTAGCTTCTGTCTGATTCAACTCTCACCACATGTCCTGGGTTCTCTAAGATGAAGAGATTTACTGGACAACAGGAGGGGGTTGGCCTTTCTGCTTGGTTTAATTTGTTGGCTGGTTAGCCAGGGTTGCTGGAGATGGCATGAGACAGGAAAGAAACACTGCTGGGCTCTTGGCCTGGAGGTTACTGTGGCCTGTAGTGATCTAGCTGACAGCAAGTCAAAGGTGCATTCACAAGAGGCCGCACAAGATGGAACTTCTCATGTCAGTTATCTCAAGAGGATATAGGAGGAAGGGCAAGCGCCGTTAGCAGACTGTCCCTTTGCTCTTAGAGACTTGTCCTCTACTGCTGTCACCCATGTGACTAGAGAGACAAGAGAAACATAGGGCTCTCTCTCTCCCCAGAGGTACTGGTCCAGGCCTCTTCTGGGGCCCAGGCCTGTTCCATGTGATGCAAACAGAACCTGCTTTCTTATCTCCTCCTCTGGAGTGGTGCAGGTCCCTGTCCTCGAGAGCTAGTACATTCTGAGATCACCTTTGAGGGAAGGCAGGTAGGTGCAGTACATAGATACATTTTAGTTTTCATTTACCTAAGGAAGAAGTCCAACTTCTCTTGTGGGTTAATTTAGCTTGTGTTGAGGTTTGGGATCAAAGCCCCCCAGAAATACAAACATGATAATTTGCCTCCCTTTGCCTCCTTTGTGCAAGGATCACATTGCATGGTACAAATGACAAAGGTCAGGCATTCTGAGTCTTGTGGTCAGTCTAATTCCACCATAGCAACACTCCGATAGCACCCTTTCATGGCATTGCTAACTCCTTCCCTTCCCTTCCCTTCCCTTCCCTTCCCTTCCCTTCCCTTCCCTTCCCTTTTCTTCCCTTTTCTTCCCTTTCCTCCTATCTTCTTTCCTTCTTTCCTCTTTTGACTGACTTAACAACTAAGCCAAGCCAAACCAAGGCTCCCAACCCTAGCTTGCTTCATGCCCTAGTTGTATAGGGTCAGGCGTAGAACTTACCCTATGGGATAAACCTACAATTGTACGTTGGCTTTTCTGGATGACAGCACAGCAGAAGGGTTCTATCAGCACTAGGGACAGAAGGCCCTGTGCAAATGCTGTCAGACACCTGATCTAAGTTACCAGACAATAAGTTGCATTGGAGCAAAGGAGAGAAGCATGTGAATTCACATGTCTTTATTCTTACAAAGTTTGACTCAGGACTGGTCAACCTTTTGGCTCTGGGCTAGAAGGTGTGAGATAGTGGCCCATTGCTAACCAGTCTTGATTGCTTGGCCCTCATATCTATCTATTTACTATCTATCTATCCATCTATCTATCTATCCATCTATCTATTATCTATTATGTATCTATCTATTATCTATCATCTTCTATCTATCTATATCATCTTATCCATCCATCCATCATCTATCTTTCTGTCACCTATATCTAATTTATGCCCTTTATAGATTGTCTCAGTTACTTTTATCTCATTGCTGAGACAAAATACCAGACACCCAAAGTTAAAGGAGGGAAGGTTTATTTAGCTTACAGTTTGTGGAGGTTTCAGTCCATAATCAGCTGGCTCTAACACAGGATGACATAGCAGAAGGGCAACAACCATTCATGGTGATGAAAGACAGCTAAAAGCAAGAAGAAAACAAGGGGAGAAGCAAGACTCTTTTCTTCTCTTACATTGTATGCAGGCTACGCACCCTAGGGTGGGTGTAGCGCTGAAGCTCCCAATCCTAGCACTAGACAATGAACCAATCACAAACTCTAGATTCAGCCACCTCCCAAAAGCCTGCTCCTCGTGTCCATATGAGGCTTTGCGGGGACATCCAAACACAAACCATCACAAAGGTTGTGCTACCGTCTGTGACTTTCTGCCCTGCCCTGAACTCTGTTCCATCTAGGAGAGGGCACTAACACTTCCGAGTTAGTGTTCAGGCGTCCCTGTCAATGGTTGCTCCTGCTGTGCGCTTCATGTGATGAAGAGCCTCTTGTCCTACGCCTGTTCTTAAAGCCCACGTGGTTCCTGTTATGCCCTCCTGTGCTTGTGTGCTTGCCTTGGTTTCTCCTCTAAGATGGCAATTCCAGTGTCAGGTCCATTCCAGTGGCTCTGGGTAGGCCCTGCTTCTTACTGCCAGTCTCTGTGGTCTGGATGTCTGGTCTGGACCACATATCTGCATCTTCACCTGCCACTTCTTGCATGCCCCTCTCAGAACAGCTCTGAGGCTCTTACCTCTGACCCTGTGTGTGTGGGTCCCCACCAAAGACTCGGCTGTGCTCCTGCTTAGGAGAGTGAGTGGCAGCACCCGCCTCAGTACCCACATGCCCACTCCCTCACTCTGCCCACAGCACTTCCTCACAGCCCTGGGGGGACTCGTGGCGGTGCCGCTTATCCTGGCCAAGGACCTGTGCCTGCAGCATGACCCTCTGACCCAGAGCTACCTCATCAGCACCATTTTCTTCGTCTCTGGCATCTGCACTCTCCTGCAGGTGTTTTTAGGGGTCAGGTAGGTAACATGGCTCCCCGCGGATGGTGGTTCTTACCTGCCAGGCTATCTACATTCCATGTCCGCTTGGTCTGTGGTTGGGAAGATGGTTGGGAAGTTGGTGTGGAGCAGCAGCAGGGCCTGAGCCAGGTTCAACATCCATCTCCAGAACCTACAATCTATGCTAGGTGCTGACTGAAAGAAACACAAGTGAATATTGACTTGGGGAAAATATTTTCTTTATTATTTTAAAAGACCACACCAGGGCCGGGCGTTTAGCTCAGTAGCATAAGTGCCTGCTTGGCAAATGCGAGGTCATGAGTTTGATCCCGGAACCAAAATAAATAAGTAAATAAATAAATAAATAAATAAATAAATAAGTAAATAAATAAAAGACCACAGCAAGGGAAAGCTGGGTGCATCTGTGCCATGGGACCATGGCAACCCAGGGATCCCAATGCCACAGGAGTTTCTCCCATTCTCTGCTCAGTTCTCCCCCTGATATTTGTGAGCCCTGATGGAGACTCATCTAGTCCACATGTAAGTGTTAGAAAGTTATAACCCAAAATGGAAAACGGAAACAAAACATGTCTCAATCATCCTACCTAGAAGCATGGGTTCGGATTGAGATTTCTCTGACTCCTTAGAGCTCTGCGTTAGGATCTGACTGCAGAGGGGCATCAGCTTCCAGCTTGTGATTTGATCCAGATTGCAGGTGTCTCTGCGAACACCCCAGCCTGCACATTACAAGTCACAGTTCCCCGAACATCAGCTAGCCCTCCCTTGGGCCTGGGGGTACAGAACTGCTTCGCTGTCCTCAGGACAGACCTGGATAAGAGGAAGGGGCTCAGAGTATCTGAGCAGATCATTTGAGGGACGCGGTGGGGAGGGTGTGTGTCCTATCTTCTTGCAGACTGCTCCCATGCAGAGCCGGAGCAGGCAGTCTAAGGCTTAAGGGCAAGGGTGTGTGTGCTCTTCTTTGGATGAGGGCAGGACTCTGCCAGTGCGAGGTTTCTCACAGACAGGCTTCCCACACATGTACATCAGTCAGGGTCCACCAGGGTCAGTAGGGTGTACACAGCTGCATATGCCATGTGACTTATAGGAATTGGCTCAGCAGTTCAGGAACCAAGAGCACCATGATCTGCCACCTGCTTGCTGGAGAACCAGGGAAGATGGTGGTGTGATTTGGGCTGAGTCCAAAGGCCTGGATTATGGGGTGAGCAGTGGTGGGTGAGAGGTCAGTGGTATAAATCTCAGTCTGATTCCGGAATCTGGAGACCCAGGAACATCAAGATATGAGGGCAGAAGAAGACAATGTCTCAGCCCAAGAAGAGAATCTTCACTTCCATAAACATTTTGTTCTATTTGAACCCTCAACGAATAGGCTGAAACTAACCCATATGAGTGCAAGAACTCTCCCTTACTCAGCCTACTGATTTGAATGCCAGTCTCTTCTGGAAGCTCTGTCACAAATATTCCCAAGAATGGTTTACCAGCTGTCTGGGCATCCCTTAATCCAGTCAAGTACACACAAAACTAATGCAGTAGACAGGAATGCTAAGCATCCAAATACTTATCGTCCATAAATGATAGGGTACTGCTCTAGCTAGTTTCACATTTTAGAATTCTAGTTAAGAGCTCTAATTGGCCCGGCTTGAGTCAAATGCCCAGCTCTGAAGCTGCCGGGGCAATAAATATGACACTCGTGTTCAGGAAATGTTCCTAATGAAGTGAAGAGGAATTCTTGTCTAGGTGTAGACGTTTACTGAGCTAGTAATATGGTTTAGGATATGTGAAATAAAGCCACAAGTGTACAAAGGGTGATTAAAGTATAGAGTGAATGTTCAAATTTTAAAAATTATTACAGTAAAAGACATATTGCCCTTAACTCCTCTCAAAATATTACCTCTTGCTTGGAACACACTTATCCCATTGTTCTGGCCACTTTCCGGAGCACTTCTGGAAGTCCTCTTTTGTGACTGTTTTTACAAGGTGTGATAAAAAATACAGTGAATGCCATCGTGCCATCCAATGCAGAGACAGGCTTATACAAACATTGCGATGTGCTCTCATGAGCTTTGTTCACCTGATCTGGCACCATCACAACGACCAGGAAAGCTAAATGTTTTGAATCTATTCAGGACGTCAATGCAATTAAAGACACCCACAAAAGATGACTTCCAAACTGCTTCAGAAAGTGGCGAAAACAATGGCGTAAACATGTTCAAAATGAGGGGGGTGAATTTCAAGAGTACTTAAAGGAAATTTGTCTTTTACTATAATACTCTTTTAAAAAGAAACGTTCACCTATTTTTCAGTCATACCCCATATGCATCCCTGCTGTCTGACAGTATCATTGACGTAATCAGTTCTCTAATGGGGAGAATCATCTTCTGATTTTCCAAAAGTCCTTTTTGGTGCTTTGTGGGCTGCTAAAGTCAGACTGAGTAAAATGGCATCCTCTGACTTGGGAGATCGCCCAGGAAGCCTAGAAATTGTGTCTTGGGAGCTTTTCTCCTCAATGCCACACCCCCTCTTCACAGTTCTTACCACAACTCTGCTCCTCTCAGTTCTCCAGGACCTCATTCGGGCTCCTTTTACTGCCTTCTTGGTAAACTCCTCTCTCTGGGCCCTGTTCACTTCCCTCCTGCCAAACATGTCTGTCCAGGGCCTCCTTCCTTTAGTATCTTTTTAGTTTCCAAGGGCACATCCAGGTTCGTGGAGCCCCAAGCTTCTGAAGGGTTTGGTGTCCCTTTAAGAAAAAGGACAGAAAATTATGAATACAAAATCGTTTAAACAGGAGAACGTTTATTTACATAGAAAAGGTAGTCATTGCAAATCACAACTTGTAAAAGCCCAATAAAGACCGCAAATTCCAAAAAATAGTATGACGCATTTTTCTTATGTAGCTATCTGACAGTAGCACTCTCCGACCCTTGCATTTATGACTTTATACTCATTATTATTTTGTAGTGAGAAGGAAACATAATGCAGCTATCCTTCTGGGTGAGTTAGTCCAAATTGTTTATTATTGCTAGTTGAATGTGTTATGACTTGACACATAGACTACACAGGTGATATAGACATATACTCTACGAATACAGACGTTCTGACAAGTTCTGTTGTACATGATCCTTATCAAGATCTTTTAAAATGCATGGTGTATTTGTAAAATGCATGGTGCACTATATTACGTAAAACTTTTTTGAGTGTGTGTACTGGGGATTACACCCAGGACTTTGTACTATTAGGCAAGCTACTGAGTTACATTTCCAACTCTTTATTTTTATTCTGAGACAGAGTTTCAGTAAATTGCTCATGTTGGAACTTGCAATCCTCTTGCCTCAGTCTCCCAAACAGGTGAGATTATAGGCTTGTGCCACCATACTTGGTGAAAGTATATCCTTTTTTTATTTTAAAGAGAAAAAAAACACAAAAATAAAAAAGCAAGCAAACAACAACAAGAAAAGCAAAACAAGACCAACAAAAAGACACAATAGCAATATAGGATATTGAAACAAGATGGTAGGAATTTAACAATGGTTGTTATATTACATGTTGTTATTTTCAAAATAGTTGCTCAGTTTACCATATACAGGCATGCAAATTGATCAAACAGTATAATTTCACTTTGAGGAGTTTCTTTCCCTTTCACTATATCTATTGTAACTTTTGGATCTTATTTACTCTTGCAGTTTTTTACATGAGTGAGACAATACAGTGTTTACACATGCGAGTGACCTATTTTACTTATGAGAATGGTTTCTAGTTGCATACATTTACCCAGAAAACCTCTAGTTTATCCTTCTTTATAGCTTAGTGGTACTCCATTGTATAAAAATACCAAAGCTTTTTTAACAGTTGATGAACATTGGGGTTGTTTCCAAGATCTATTACAAATTGTGTAGCTATAAACATAGGTACACATATATCACTGTAGCATGATGTTTTCAGTTCTTCTGGGAAAATATCAAAAAAGGGAATAGCTGGATTGAATGAAACCACTAATTGTAGTTTTTTGAGGCATCTCCACACTGATTTCCACAGTGGTTGCACCAGTCTACACTTCCGCCAACAACAGAGAAGAATTCCTTTTCCTTACAGTCCCTCCAGCATTTGTTATTGGTTGATTTCTGAAAGTTAGCCATTCTTTCTGGAGAGAGCAATATCTCAGGGTTATTTTAATTTGCATTTCTCAAATGACCAATTGATGTTGAACATTTTTTCATATATTTATTTGCCATTTGTATTTCTTCATCTGAGACTTGTGTGTTCATCTCAGATGCCCATTTTTGGGTTGGGTCTTTGGATTTGGGGGGCCTGATTTTTCTCAATTCTTTATACATTATAAATAGAAGTCCTTTGTCTGAAGGACAGTTGGCAAAAATCCCTAATCTGTGGGTTTTCTTTTCACTCTCTTGATGATTTTTTTGATATGCAAAATCTTTTTAATAAGATGAGATCCCAGCTGTTGATTCTTTGAAGTACTTCCCATGCAGTTTGGGTTTTGTTCATGAACTCTCTGCCTACCGCTATGTCCTAGAGATTTCTACCTGCTTTTCTTTCTAGTAAGTTTGGTGTTTCTATCTTAATATTTAGATATTTAATCCATTTTGATTTTAGTTTAGTATGCAATGATAGGCATGGGTCTAGTTTAAATCTTTGGCATGTGGAAAGCCATTTTTCCAGCACCAATTATTAAAGAGGCTATCTTTCTTCCACTGAAACTGTAAAAGATAAGATGGCTAAGTGTTTGTAGTTGTATCTGTATCTTCTATTCTGTTTCATGGTCCTAAGGTCTGTTTTTGTGTTGATTTTTTTGCCAGTACCATCCTGATTTTATTATAGCAAGTTTGTAGTATAATTTCAAGTCAGGGATTGTAATGCCTCCTGTCTTGCCTTTGTTGCCCAGGATTGCTTTTGCTATTCTGGGTCTGTTCTTGTTCCAGATGAATTTTAGGAATTTTTTCTCTGGATCTGTGAGCTATGCTAATGATATTTTGATTAGGATTGCATTAAATCTGTGTAATAGTTTTGAGAGTATGGCCATTTTCACAATGTTGGTTCTTTCTATCCATGAGTAAGGAATATATTTCCATTTTCTGAATTCCTCTTTGATTTTTTCAGAGCATTGTAATTTTCAATATATAAACATTTTAGTTCCTTTGTTAGATTGATTCCAAAGTATTTCATTTTTTTGGATGTTATTATGAAGGATGTAGTTTCCCTAATTTCTCTCTCAGTGAGTTTGTTGTTTGTGTACAGGAAGGCTATTGATTTTTGAATGTTGACTTTGTACCCAGGTATGCTGCTGAATTTGCTTATTAAGTCTGAAAAAAAGTCTAAAAGTCTAGTGGTGGAGTTTTTGGGTCTTCTATATAGAATATTACGTCATCTGCAAATAATGATAGTATGACTTCTTCCTTTCCTATCCTCATACCTCTTATTTCTCTCTCTGTCTAATTACTCTGGCTAATGTTTCCAGAACTATATTGAATAGGAGTGGTAAGAGTGGACATCCTTGTCTTGTTCCTGATTTAAAGTGAAAGCTTTGTTTTTGTCCATTTAATATGATGTTGGCTATTGATTTGTCATAGATGAATTTTATCAGATTGAGGTAGGGACCATCTATTCCAACTTTCTGTAGCATTTTTTAAAAATTATGAATGAATATTAGACTTTATCAAAAGCCTTTTCTGCATCTATTGAGTTAATCATGGGATTTTTGTCTTTGGCTCTGTTGATATGTTTATTGATTTGGATAGGTTGAACTATCCCTGCATTTCTGTGATGAATCTCACTTGGTCGTGGTGTATAATCTTCTTAATGATTTGCTGCATTCTATTTGTTAGTATTTTATTGAGGATTTTTGCATCTATGTTCATTAGAGGGACTGGTCTATAGGTCTTTCTCGCTCTCTCTTTCTTTTTTTTCTATGGTTAGGTCTTTCTCTGGTTTTGTTATCAGAGTAAAGCTTGCCTCCAGAAATGAGTTAGAGAGAATTTCTTCCCTTTCAATTTCATTAAAGAGTTTGAGGAGTGCTAGCATTAAACCTTCTCTGAATTTCTTGTGGAATTCAGCTGTGAATCCATCAGGATCTGGGTCTTTCTTTGTTTTTAATTATGTTTTCAATTTTTTTAAACTGATACTAGATTATACAAAATTTTTACATCTTCTTGATTCAGCTTTGGTAATTCATACATTTCTAGGAAACTGTCCATTTCTTCTATTTTCCATCCTATGGAAGTAAAGATTTTCAAAATAGGTATTGATGATCTGAATTTCAACAGGATCTGCAGTGATTTCACCCTTTTCATTCCTCATTGCATGAATTCGAGTTTTTTTCTTTCCTTTTCTTGATAAGGTTGGCTAGGGGCTTATCAATTTTATTTAGTTTTTCTAAGAACCAAATCTTTGATTCATTAATTATTGTTTTCTTAGTTTCAATTGCATTAATTTCTGCTCTGATCTTTATAAATTCTTCCCTCATATGAGCTTTGGCATTGACTTGCTCTTCTTTTTCTAGAACCTTGTGATGCAGCATTAGGTTGTTTATTTGTGTTCATTCCATTTTCCTGATGTGACAATTCAGTGCTATAAATTTTCCTCTGAAGATGGCTTTCATTGTGTCCTACAGGTTCCAGTAAGTTGTATGTGCATTTTTGTTCAATTATAGATATTGTATAATTTCTTCTGTGACTCATTGTTTGTTTAGGAGAGTGTTAGTTCCCATGTGTTTATGGAGTTTTTGTGGTTTCTTATATCATTAATTTTCAATTTTATTGAACTATGGTCAGATAATATGCATGGGATGATTTCAGCTCCTTTGCATTTACTTAAGCATGTTCTATGGGCTAGTATATAGTTTATTTTAGAAAATATCCCATCTGCAGCTGAGAAGGATATGTATTCTGATGATGTTGGGTGGAACACTGTAAGCTTCTACTAAGTCCATTTGTTCACAAGTTTGGTTCAGTTCTGTTATTTCTTTGCTGGTTTTTTGGTCTGGTTTATCTCTTTGTGACAACTGGGTATTAAGGTCTTCTGTTACAATCATATTGTTGCTTATTTGATTTTTTCATGTCCATTAATGTTTGTTTTATATAGTCGGGTGCTCCCATATTGGGTGCATGCATATTTGTGATTGTTATCTCTTCCTCTTGAAGTTTTCCTTTGACAAATATGTAGTGACCTTCTTTATCTCTTTTGATCATTCTTGATTTGAATTTCACATTATCTGCAAATTGTATAGCTACCCCTGCCTTTTTTGGGTTCCTATTGCATGGAGTATTGTTTTCCATCCTTTGACTTTCAGTCTGTGAATTTTCTTTTGAGTTAAATGTGTTTCTTATATACAGCATATGGTTAGGTTTTGTTTCTTAATCCATTCTAGCAGTCTGGTTTTTTTTTTGTTTGTTTGTTTTGATTGGTAAATTGAGGCGATTTACATTAATGGTTATAACTGACATATATTGACTTATGTTTGTCATGCTTTCTTTCTGTTGTTGATACCCTACTTTTCCTCTCTGTTTAAGTGCTTGCCCTGCTTGGTGGTTTCTTTCTGTTGTTGTTCTTGGAATTGTGGTCATTTTTATCTCTTTCTAGAGTATCTCTCAGTACTCTTTGTAGGGTTGGTTGGGTAGTCATGAATTTCTTTAGTGTTCTTTATCATGAATGTATCTTATTTCTCCATTGATTTTGAAAGACAGTTTCATAGGGTACATCAGTCTGGGTTGGAAGTTATTTTCTTTCATCACTTGAAACACTTAACTCCAAGCTCTTCTTGATTTGAAGGTTTGTGTTGAGAAGTCTGCCTTGATTCTGAAGGGCAGAATATAGCCCAGATCCTTCATAGGTGATCTGTTTCTTTTATTTGAAAACTTTTAATATTCTGCTCTTGTGCTGAATTTCTGGGATTCTAATTATTATATGTTTGGATGTAGATTTATTTTGGTTATGCCTAATTGCAGTTCCATATGCCTCACTTATCTGTATGTCAGATTCTTTTCCCATGCTTGGAAAATTTTCTGCTACTACTTTTGTAAATAGTCTTTTTATGTCATTTGTTTGATTCCTGCTTTTTCATTGACATCTATCAATTTATGCTGTTTTTCTTTGCATCATCTTGCAGCTGTCGAATTGTTTCCTAATTATTTTTAAGAGACCTTACCTTTCATAATCACTAGCTTCCAATGTATCTTCAAGGTCTGAGAGTCTATCTTCAGTTTCATTCAAGCTATTTTACCAGCTTTCAATGGAATTTTTAATTTCCTGAATATCTCCTTGAATCTGTTTCATACCTTCCAATTCTTTCCTATATTGTTCATTCAAGGTTTTCATCATTTTCCTGTGTTCTTCTATTTTTTATCTATGTCTTCTTTAGATATGCTTGACAATTCTTTCATGATTGTCATTTCTTTTTTTACCTGTGATATTATTTTCAATCTGATTTCCTTTACAGACTCATGGAGTAGTTTCTTTACTTTAGTAGCTATCATTTGCAAAATTTCAGGTATGCAACTTCTAATTTTTTCCATATTGATGCCTCCTGGGTTTGTTCTGGGTGGGTTAGAGGTCTGAGATTGCATTTTGCTCCTTTGTTTTGTCATTTTTCTAAGTTCCTTCAGATGAGCTGATTATGTCCAAGGTACTTCCTGTGCTGACTGACTATCCCATGGTATAAGGAGTGGGCTAGGCACCTGGGTTCCTCTGAACCAAGGTTCCCAGGGTGACCAAAAAATGGTGAGCAAGGCTTCTGCGCTCTCTTACTCACTGGGGCTCCCCTCACTGGTGGAGGCTCTCTGCATGGGGGCTCTTCCAGACCAGTGCTTCTCTCTGGGGTACTCTGATGGCTCATGGACACTGCTCTGGGCTATGCAGGGCTCAGCTCCTTTAAGACTTTTGCAGCTGGCTAGGGTACTCTCATAATGGATGGCACTGATGCACTGTGCTGGGCTGAATGGGGCTCAGCTCCTCTGGGGCCCATGCAGCTGGATGGGGTACTCACCCAAAGGACGGTGTGGGGGCACTGCACTGGGCAGGGCTCGAATCTTCCAGCTGGCCAGGGTGCACCCCCAAAGGATGGCACCAGGGCATACCCCCAAAGGCTGGTGTTGGGACTCTGGGCTGGGCTGCATGGGGCTCAGTAGCTATAGGACTTGCATGGCTGGCCTGAGCACTCTCCCCTGAGGATGGTGCTAGGGTACTGGGTTGGGTGGAGCTTGGATCCTTTGGGACCCATGCAGCTAGCCAGAGAGCACCCCCAAAGGATGGTGCTGGGACTTTGTGCAGGTCTGGGCAGAGCTCAGATCCTCCAGGAGCTATGCAGCTGGCCTAGGTGCCCCCCTGATGGATGGTGGTAGGGCGTTGTGCTGAGCTGGGCCCAGAAGTATATTTTTAATGGTGGACTTTCATTTTGCCCACACATCAGTGAGAACCAAATCTTTGCCAGCTCTGCATGTCACCTTGTCCTCAGATAGTTTCTGGCTCCATACATTTCAAATCTTCTTTTTCAACCTCTGCCCATACACACTGAGTGCCAGGTGCTAAAGTCTAACACCTGTGGTCCTGCAGCTTTGTGTTGTGACATCAGTTGAGCTGGCACAGCAGTAGTAGGAGTATTTCAGGAAACCACAACTACACAAAGAGGGCTAGCGATAAGTTAGCTACACAAGGTCTTTCAGTGGTCTCAAACCATATAAATAAACCCCAGAATATTCTAACAAAATGTATTCTGACTTAAATTCCCTTTTGCCAAATCCTAAAAGTGTTTATAGGCTTTTAAATGCCACCTAATGCAAGATTTAGAGGTAAGGCATTGGCAGTAGAAAAGATAGACCCATAGCCAAAGCTGGCTAAAATCTTTTACCTTTTAAGTTACACAAAGGTACATTACTGCCAAATGTGATGGTGCTTGCCTGTAATCCCAGCACTTGGGTGGCTGAGATAGGAGAATCACTGTGAATGTGAGGCCAGTTTAGTCTACTTGGTAAGTTCAAGAACACCCTGAGCAACGTGAGAATCTCTTACAAAAAACCAAAACCAAAAATAGTCAACCAAAAAAAAAAAAAAACCAAAAAAAAACAAAGGCACATTGTTTAGTAAACACATCCAAGTCCTTGTCTACAATTTAGAAGGAATCATGCAAATTAGGAGTTCCTTACAATCAATCTGCTTCTGACCTCACTTATGCCTGGCCTGTGCTCCGTCTTGGCTTACCAAGGAAAACAGACAACATTTTCTACAATATTCTTCTCCCTGTGTTTTGTGAATAGAAAATGAGTTACTGGAGATAAGGAGGATTCTGGTGTCTCCATCTTTGGCAAGTTATTTCCCTTCTCCTCTTCCTTTTTCTGTCACCATTTCTGTGAGCCAAGATTTCTTCCAAAGGCCCCATCAAGGACTCAATGATGTACAAAGTTCATTGTGGTCTGTTATGCAGGTCTTTCAAAAATCCAAATCCCTCCTGGCTCCCAGGATGGGGCCTGGAATGTAAGGCCGCAGAACGTAAGGCCATGGAACATTACACTGCAGAATGTTAGGCTGTGGAGAACGCTGGTTCCCAGAGCTGAATACTTGGGATTCCCCAGCCTGCCCAGCTCCTTGGGGAGTTGGCAACACTGTGGTGAGGGAGCCCACTGCCCCCATCCAAGATTAATTTTAACTGTGGGAAAGTTTCAAGCTTTGAAACTCAAGGTCTGAATTCTAGTCTGGTTCTGTGCTATGGGAACTTGGATAGGTCATTTATCTTCTCAAAGGCCCGGGTTTTTCATCTGTAAAATGAAGGATTGGACTACGTAATATGCCACAGTTCCCTTCATCTCTAATATTGCAGACACTTAGGATTTGACAGAAAATGAGCAACTGTCATATTTTAGCTGGATAATAGGGTATGAAATGGCTCATGGGCCTTCCCTTCTTGCACGTTCTTTGGGAAACACAAACTACTAGGAATTCAGGTTCAAGGAACTTATGCCCTCATTAAATATGTAAATAAGGAGAGAAATAAAATTAAAAGGAATACAATCATGATAATGTCCTCGGATTGGGGAGGGTAGAAATTAGGGTAGAAATGAACTTTAGCTTGGTCTCACCCACAGAAATAAGTTTTCCAATCAGATCCTAATGAGTCACTGCTGGAACATACAGGTTGTAAAATCTAGTTTATGAATCAAAGGCCAAATAGATTTGGTTATCTGCTAGCCAGTATTTAATGATATACTTTTTAAAAGATAAGAAATAAAGATTGCAAAAAGTGTTGCAAAAAGATTTCAGAAGACCTTAATGATTAAAACAACATTAAATACTTACCAGGAAATGACAAGAGGCGAAAACTGCTTCTGTGGAGTAAGAGCTAAATGCTTTGCTTTTTGTAGGCCGGGCAGTGTAAATAGCTGCCTCCCTGGCATGACTGTAGGGGTGTTAAGTGTGTCCCCTAAAGGCCTTCTTTAACTTGGTGCTCATTTCTGAAATGCATTGTTTCAAAATGAAGCATTAACTTTAAAGAACAGTCACTAGAGTGAATAAAATATTGACTACTTGTAATTCTAGATTTTAACTCTGTCTCTGAAGTTACTCAAGATGTTTTCCCGGTAATTCTTATTCTGGAGTGATTACAATATGTCTCCATTTCCATTATCCTTGGACTATATCAAATGTGGAGTAAATATTCTTGCCACGGAATGATTCTGACAGCTCATGCTTACTTATAACTGGTTTTGTCTGAGTCAGCCCTGGCCATAGGCCTTTTGATTTTTTCAGCTTTTCCTACCTCTACCCCTGTCCTGGTCCTGCACAAAGGCCTTGCCTGCCACTAGGGGTCTGCAGCCAGGCTACCCAGCACCACTGGAGCTCTGACCTGAGCAAGCGGAATGGTGACTGTTGGGGGCACGAGAGTGAGCTGGTGGTCGGTCAGTCCTGCTGGAGGAAGGAGGGGAGATTGGCGCTAAGAAGGGTGGCTGAGTCTGGGGTAGGTGGTAATCTGCGGAGAATGTATGGAAGGCTCCTACACAAGTTAGCAAATTCTTACCTGATTGAGGTAGGAAGTGTGCTAAAAATGAACAAAGTCCTCTTTGACCAGCCATGAAGGATTTGAGGGTCTTTGTGTGCCCAGATTTCGCACAAAATAAAGCTCAGAAAATTAACCAACCTCCCTCTGTATTGCTGAGCCTCTGTTCCCCTTCTGATACATTTCACAGGGATGTCGCCCTTTGCCCTCTTGCTGGATTGGCCCTGAGAAGGAGGCACTAGGTGGTGACACGGTGGGGTTGGATTCCAACACTACCCAAGCTCCAGGCGTATCTGTCCCCAGGGCTGACACCTTTCTGTTCACCCCTAAGTCCCTCCATGGGTCCCAACCCCAAACTTCAGGAAAGGCTCATCCTCCCCTGGTTCTTGGGTACACAGGACATATTGCCCCACCTGGTGGGGACTCTGTGTGCCTCGTTCTCCCCACCCTGGCAAGTTTTTCATTTGTTTTCTCCTGGAGACCTTAAGTCTCTTGTGAGGAAAAACTGTTTCCAAAAGGCTTGAGAATTGAATCAGATATTGTGCTTGGCTCAAAAATTTATTCTTCAAGTCAAAATAAAAGCATAGCACTATATGTGCAATTTCGTACCATCCCTTTTTAAAAGTAATTAATTTTGGGGGGGGTTTGTTTTGAGACAGGGTCTCACTGTGTAGCCCAGGATGGCCTTGAACGCACAGTGATCCTCCTGCCTCAGCCTGCTGAGTACTGGGATTACAGGTGTGCGCACTATGCCCAGCTGCCCTCCCCACTTTTAAAATAATTCTTTAAAAGTTTAAAGTGGTAAACTAAAATCTTCCTCCTTTTTTACATATGCAGCGCATTATAAATATCTCTCCATTTCAATAAATACCTTCCTGCAATAGCACTTTTTAAAAACTAGTCACTTAGCATTCCCTGGAAGAGATATATTCTCATTTAACCATTGGCTATTAAAACACTTTAAATTATTTCAAATCTTCATCACTGTTGTTATAATGATCAATGTGATTAATGACTATGAGTGATGCAAACATTTGTGTATTTAAAGGTAAAAGAAGACTGGAAGAGATGTTGAAGCTTATCTCTGAGCGGTATAGTGAACAGTATTATCTGTGTGCTGATGAAGTTCATCTAGTTACTGATAAAAGGTTAATGTTTGTTTCTCAGTTACAGAACTATGGTGATTTAAATTACTCTTTAATATTTTATTTGTTTGCAATTTACTTTTCTACAAAGCACATGCATTGTTTTATAACTGGGAAAAACTGACATTTACAACAAGCATTCACAACATTTTGGAGCCAAGTATCATGACATGTTTTGTGAGCTGCACCCTCGGAATCTGCCTGGGAGCAAAAGTCCAGTAGCGGCCAGTTATCATCGTGGATGGACTGGGAGTCTATGGAATCTTAGTAACTTCGTCTGCCTTTCTTCACCTGTGTCTTTGTGATGACCAGAAGGAAAGCCCATGGAACAGAATAGACAGGCACTCCTGTGTTTGGGTTAGAACTGAAGGCAGGGCAGCTCTGAATCCATTGCCATTTTTGGAGCGTTGGAGTCGGACGTAGGCCGGTGGGTGCTGCTGGATTTAAAGAAGGCAGATTGACGGCTTCCTTCCCTAGCAGAGGGCTTCCCTGCTCTTCTTCCAGCAGAGGCAAACACTCTCTCACCTTCTCTCAGAAATACACTTCCACTGTAGGCATTACTGACTGATGTGCCAAACCATGTGATTGTGATTTCATTTTCTTTCTCAACCTTCCCTTCCACCACACACAAGTACCCCGTCCTTCCTCCTGCTCTCCCTCCCCACAGAAGCTGGGCCTTGGTGTTGTGTTGTAGTGAGGGTGATGCTATTAGGAGATGGAATCAGAGTTCTTTTCTTGGATAGCTTTAGTTTTCCCTGAGGTTAATATCTTTCTGTTTTTAATCTACTTAATTTTGTGTGCACTGATTTTAAATTCAGTTCTAAAAACTGTACTTGTCTACATCTTTCCCTAAAAATTTATTCCCATCAGATTGTCCGTCAACATCATCTCCTTGATCAATGCTTTCACAGAGCTCTCTGATGACCTGAGTCTGGAATGGTTGCTCCCTGTTCCTGGCACTCGGCTGGCATCCTGGTGCCCTTCACCTCCATCCTGGGGGTTCACTTTCTCTGTTATTTCTCTGTTGGACCTCTTAGTTCTATGTCTTCCTCTTTTTTTTTGGTAGAACGCATACTCTAGTAGCTCCCTTGAGTGAGAATATGTTGGATAAGCTTTGCTTGTGTAAAAATACCTTGATTCAACTCTGATACTCGATAGCTGGCTGGGTATAGAATTTTATATTAGAAATAACCTCTTCGCCCGCCCCGCCCTCCAGCCCAGGCACCCGCTGCCGGCTGAGCACAAGAGCCGGCGCAATCCTCTGCTGTTGGCTGCGGTTTCAGGGAACTGCCTGGAGATCGGCATCTGGGCTGGGTCTGTTTGGGCCCATAGCCCCGGCCTTCACCCCCAGGAAGTCTCCCAGAAAGCAGCATCGCGGCCTGTCTCTTTGGGACCCGAAACTCTCGGACCCACAGAGTGGCCTGGGCTGTTTGGATCGGGAATATTGTGGAGACTGGCATCTTGGCCAGGTCTGTTTGGGACCAGGAACTTTTCAGAAACCAACATTCTGGCCTGACTCTTTGGGACCTGTAGGCCCTTCACTCGCAGGGAACCTCCTGGAGACCTGCCTGGGACAAAGCACAGAGGCCTGGCCTGCCTGAGATTCCACAGGCTCCGGGGTGGCCACACCTAGCATTCGCCTTACAACTTAGGGAGCCAGGAGCCCACAGAGGGGAGTTAGGACCCTGTGAGGAAGCCAAGAGCCTGTGGGGGAGCCACTGCCCCTCCAGGAACTGAGGGTGTAACAGGTAATTTGCCACATAAGCAGAGAAAGCTTTGGAACA